>JACEFZ010014317.1:17500-202500 GCA_014155875.1 Cepaea nemoralis | reverse complement strand
GAGAAAATAGTAAACCGTTTCCTTCGTATAGATAATTTCAAAGTAGTTTACCTGGATTGTGAGTATAAGATTTCTAGAATATAGATAAAGATTGGTGCGCTAGTAGACAGGGTGTAAAAAATTGCTGGTTTCAAATTTCAGGTTCTTGTTCATCTGCTAGCACAAGACAGAATGCTTAAATAAACTGTTGAAGATGTATTTAGAAAGATGCGGGAGCGCACTTATATTGTAAAGCGAAGGAAATCACGAACCAATCTGGAGTCAACTCTAACTTAAAAACGGAACAATTTGAAGGGAAAAGAAAACGGGCAATTCTGGTAGACGAAAAGAACTTCAGCGAAGAGGACGTGTGATGTTATTTACTTCGTTTAAAGAGCAGATATCTTACATAACGATCTTCGCAAATATTTCGGGCTGAGAGGAAAATGGAACTAGCTGAATCTTCTAGAAATATGTTGATTTGGTGATTAACGTGAAGAAATGCACATAATTGTTCCGTGTCTTTTCTAAGCAGCTGGAGTTTGAGTACTGGGGATTAATTTCGTGGCTTAATTGTAATGGTGTGATGATTTCATGTTGTGGATTATAATGACACAGAGATTAGTTTTTATACATGGTGTATTTTTAATGACTGTGCAGTGTTTGAAAATGTTGCCTGTCCAAGTTTTGTATTCACCTATTATGTTGCATGAACTTTACAGAGGGTGAATACTAAACTTGGACCGGCAATATTGTGAAACGCTGCACAGTCATTAAAAATACACCCTATAGTGGCCATTGGCTATGTGAATGTTAAACAAATGCTGCAGGACGTTGTGATCAATCCCAACACGACGTTGAATTTCTAGGCAGTATTACTTTCAGTATTTAATTGAATGTTAAGCTGCGTGAAATATATTGTCAGAGATTATAAATGGTTGCTTACTTTTTCAGATTGTGATTTCTTATAATTCGATGGTTTCAGACAAACATTTATGAAATATTTATTTTTTCGAAGCAAAAAAAAAAAGGAATTCTTTCTAACTACAAGAAATCAGTTAAACAAACAAACAAACAGCAAACAAACAGCTAACTGTTGCTTACGCCTCATTTTGGTCAAATACAAACTGTCGCAGAATATTTACAAGAACTTACGAACGCCATACATGCAATGATGGCTACTGCATGCGAGATATATACAAGCTATGTTTCGACATGTTCTGTATTGTATTTTACATTGTCAAGCCCTGAATCAGCGCTCAGCTCGGGGATGATAACCTTTGGGGTTTGCGATAAAGAAGGTTACTGTATTCCACCCAGAAAACCACGAATTTAGAACTGACAGACATGACATGAGTTTCTATTTGTTGATGCAAGGAGAAGAGAGAGCGCACCAAGATTAGAACAGATTATACGTGCTATATTTAGTCTGTCAAATTTGGGAACATTTGATGAATGAAACGCACATATTGGTTGTTCGTTATCAGCCGAAAACGCGGCTTTTTTTACTCAGTGGATTTTATTGTCGAACTTGGCACCAGAATTGTGAGACGTGAGTTAGGAAACTTGCTCAGCTGCTGGGGAAAGCGTATGTGCAGATGCTGTGCCATTCCTTTTCGTTTACTGTGAAACAGGTTGTGGCTGTAATCCACTGTCTGTCCAGCACTCGTCGTGTTCTGTGTAATTCGTTTCTATTTATTTCGGAAATTTCGGATTTAGGAACGGTTTGTCAAAAATTTTCAGAGAAGCTAAATGAAATGTTAAGCATTGTAATATGTGATCCGTAAGTGGTTTTCTTTATTTCGCAAAGAGCATGGGATATTGCAGTGAGTATGCAGGAATGATTAATAGAAGCTATCGATCTGTTTACATGAGGAAGTTCTAGTAGCGCAGACGTATCTTCAGTAGAACTGATAACACGACGTGACTGTGTCTAAAATAATCAAACAAATACATATCATTCTTTTGTTTACTGCAGTCAATGTATCAAGATGTCTTGGGTAAATTCACCTTCCGCAAAACTGACCAGATCATATCGGTCAGCGTCTCTGACCACATCAGGACACAGTACCTCATCCACACAATCATCAACATCCTTACATACTTCATCAGCATCCGCTATGTCCTCTACGGAATCAATCCACTCGTCCACTTCAGAAACATCATCAACAAAATCACAGCCAATTTCAGTACAGAAACTGTACCTACTTCTTCCCAACCACAAATGTCCAAATAAGAAAACATGTCCTTTCCACCCACCGGAAGAAGAAGAGGAAGAGCTGGAGGAGGCAGAAATAACACTGGTCAGCAAGCGACGGGCAATGTCATTGGCCTCCCATGAAATGATCACAGAACAGCTGCTGGCTGACAAGTTGGCAAAGATTAACCAGCAGATCTCCAGTAACTTATTAGAAGGCAATAAATTGCATTTCCCAAGGAAGACCAGTCATGACATCACGTTACCCACAGCTGACATTGAGCGTCTTAGGTTCGAACATTATAGCAGCGAAACAGTTACCGGTTCAACCCGTGAGGAGTCTGTTGCCAGCGATTATGACTTGGATTCCGGCGTCACGTTTGACTCATGCAGTGATCGTGAGATGGATGAAGACTCTCTTCCTTTGATTCAGGAGGAAGTCGTCATTCCAGACATTGTCATCACGGAGAAGCTTCAGTAGGTCTTGTTGTTTGTATGTGTATAAGGGCGTTTTATCTATACCGCATGTCACGTGTTTCCAGAATATTTTTCCAATTGGAAATTAGAACATTTTATCGAATATAATGTTATAAAAGCTTTCTCTCAGATAAGACTGAAACAACATTTACTGTTTCATGTCGACCTAGGAGAGAACAGGGCACCTAAGCCGGGGACTCTAAGAGAGGGGTCAAACACTAAAACGAGACGATCACCCGGATCGGAAATGTCCGTAGTCGAATCTCTGCAGCGAAGTGAAATGACGGTAACGTCCGCCCGTGGTGGAATAAGGCGTGTTGAACATGGCCGCGTCCCGTGGCAGAGACGTGGACCCGAGGGGTGGGGGGGGGGGGTGGGGGTGGGGGTGGTAAATGGCTTATCCCAGAGGAGGCTTGTTAATTATCCGACTTTCTCTTTACCAAAGTATTCAACACTCGCAGAACCATTGACAATATTAGTAAATAAAGGACATTTTTACACGCATTAAGGTGTATGGGATTTGTGATATCAGATATCAGGTCCATATTTTTATAAACCAATCGGCACTCTGAAGAATATAACGCCAACACCACGTCGGCCGCTTTCACTTTCAAGAAATTTCCTAGTATCCATTTTAGGCCGACCTGGGAGCAGACTAGATTGAAAAAATCCGCTTCCATGCAGGTTCGAATCCATAACGACGGGGCCGGTAGGCAAGTTCAAAGTCAGGCGACAATATTAGTTAATGTTTATCCACACAATTCTCTCTATTCAACACCATTTACCATACATTGAACCATTGACAATGTTCATTCATTTATTCAGTAGCATGTCCCTTGCAGAACCACACTCCCATAACAACCGTCCGGAAAGCTTCTCAGTCATAAGCAAGATGTCCCGCGTCCGATAATCCCATCTGGAGAGCATCCGCCACATCCTGCACCCATTTTCTCTTTGGCCTTCCTCTTCCTCTCGTCCCGGGCATATACCCCTCCATGATTGTCCTCTCCAAATTTCCTGACGATTCAAGTGACCAAAATATTTTAATTTTCTTTGTTTTACCGTCTTTAGTAGCCAACCTTCTTCAATATTCAGATCTTTTGGTATGGATTTGTTCTTTTCTATATCCAAGATATTCTTAGAACCCGTCTAAATATATATATATATATATATATATATATATATATATATATATATATATATATATATATATATATATATATATATATATATATATATATATATATATATATATATATTCAAAGGCATTTATGCGCTGTTCAGCTTGTTCAGTAAGTATCCAGGTCTCACAAGCGCATGTTGCAATGGGAAAGATTTGATAATGCAAGCTTATGTTAATATACCCGATTCACTATTTTCATTCATCATGTGCTATGCCGATAAGCGATATCTTCTCCGTGTCTCTCCCCCTCCCCTCCCCTCCCTTCCCCTTTAATCTTGCCAGTTATCACTAAGATTTCTGGTTTATATTTTCTCATAGCATACCCGACAAATCTTGACTTTCTAAAGCCATTTCCTCCAATTAGTTTACGATTTTCGTTTGCTTCTTGTAAGACTTTCTCATTATTATTTTTTTCTGTATGCCCATGGTATTCTTCGCTTTTTCCTCAGAAAACACATTCCCACTGCCAATAGATCATCAACATCATCATTCATATCTATCGGTATCGCCGTCATCATCAACACAAACATCATCATCATCTTTATCATCGTTACATTCAACATCATCAGCATCGTCATCACCGTCATCATCATCATCACCACCACTACCATCAAAAGAATTATCACGTCACGTGGTTGTTTGGGAAATATTGTTATTTAGCTTCTTAAACAATTGTGTCTATCTTTAGGCAAGATTAGTCCCACTCGTTTTGTCGTTCATTAAGGATTCTGCTTTCTTTGAAATGTCTTTAAGGAGCCTTCATGTTGTAGGTTATTGTCAAGCGATGATATAATGTTATGTTGTATCTGCTTCGAATATATGTCTCTTAATTTATCCGGGTGTTTTTCCAGTGTTCGTTTCCTTTTAATTTATTCTATTCATTACATCATAGCATCACCTCTATATGTTTTTGCCCGTTTCCTATGGCTTGTGTTAAAAGCCTATATATCAGAGTGTTAAAGTGCTTATAGTTGCACACATTCCGCGCTGTAATTCAATATTTGTATGACAATGTTTTCTGCTCCTCATTGAATATGTATTGTGTACTTTTTATATGTTTTAATGCTGGTGATGTTATTAATGTGGCTACTTTTTCAATGCAGGGTCTGTTTGGTCTGAAGTCTGTATGTTGACCCCTTCGTTATTTGTCAATGACATTTCTTAATCTTTCCAGAATCATCCTACTTACAACTTACAATAGCTTTCTTCTTCTGCAATTGTCCTACTCTTGCCTGTTGTCATTTTTACATTTCACAAGATATCCCTCTTTCATGTATATTTCTTTAGTATCCAATACTCCGCTAATTAACGAGTAATTCCCTTTGAATTTTAAAAAAAATACTGACTTAGCTTCAGCTATGAGACCAATACTACAAATATTAGTGGGTGCGGTTCAGTTACAGGTTAAATGTCTTCACAATTCCCTCGTTCGTTGTCTGCATTAAAGTTCACCAGAAATACCTGGGAAAGGTGGACGATATAAAAGATGTTAATAGGAAGTTGTGATATGTCGACGTGTGTGAGAGAGAGAGAGAGAGAGAGAGAGAGAGAGAGAGAGAGAGAGAGAGAGAGAGAGTGAGAGAGAGAGAGAGGGGGGGGGGAGAGACGGACAGAGAGCAAAACACACACACAAAGCGATAGAGATAGGGAGTGATAGAGAGAGAGAAGACAGACAGACAGACAGACAGTCAGACAGACAGACAGACAGACAGACAGACGGACGGACGGACGGGCGGACGGACGGACGGACGGACGGATGGACCGACAGATAGACAGACAGACAGACAGACAGACAGACAGACGATGGAGGGGGAGCGAGAGAAAGAGAGGGATTACACAAATAATCAGGCAAAGACAGCCGTGCTATACACTCATTTATCCATAAGTTCGGACTGTTTTCATCACAGACCAACACGCATTTACTTATGTAGTTTGTTGGCGCTGATGCTCAGCTCTTGTAAATAATCATGATTGATTCGCCGCGCTTTCTTTGCGAGTTAAGCTAGCGATGTTATTTCTCCTTCTTCTACGGTGGCTTTGAAAATAACTGTTGTTGCGTTGTGTCGGTGTACATCAAAGCTGCAGATTCTGTTGTTCTTTTCGACAGACATATCCTACCTCCGGTTTTGCGGTAGAGAAATGGCTAGCACGCTTGCCTGCGGCTCGATGGTCATGTGTTTAGATCCTCATTGAGGCAAATGATTTAACTGAGCTAAGCTTCTATGTGAACACATCCTTAAACGAGTACTTAGAAATACCTTGTGAAGTAGTAGCGGCCGGTCTTCATAATGACCACGGCACTCATCGAATTGTTGATATGTCTATAAACATATAAGGCTAGAATCAAATACACTGTACGCTTCTTTGTGTGTAAAAACGTCTTTCTCCATTACTATTTTCATCATTTACACAGTACTACTCAAGATGTGTAAAAGTATCTGTAACTTTAAATTTGTTCTGTGATAGTTGCGAATTCCTTGGACCTCCAGAGTAATTAACAGCGATTGTCTGAAAGAGACTAATGAAACATTATATAGACCAATAAGAACGAGGCTAATGAAACATTATATACACCAATAAGAAAGAGGCAAACGGCATTCTTTGATCATGCGATGTGAAGAGAAGCATTGGAGAACACAGTGACAAATAGAAAGATCAAGGTGTAGAGAGCAGAGGCAGACCAAGAGAAATGATGCTGGGTGAACTGAAGCTGTGGTATGGAGGTATATTAGCAGGATTGATCCAGAACACCAACGACCAAGAAATGAGTTGAGTTGGGTCAAGAACCAACATCGTTGCTCTCAGTCAGCATCTTCAACAGCCAGCTTAGAGTTCTAATACTAATGGTGCCCGTTACAATCTGATTATTTGTCTGTCTTGCTTTACCTCTTAATGACAACTATCTACCAGATCGTCTAACAACCCACCACCCCGTGCTGCCGCATTCTCTCTAGACCATGATAGTCTATCCGTTCTTCTGCATTGTTCACGCGTTTACAGAAGGCTTTCACCACATTTGCATTATCATTCTTCAAATCACCAGCCATTCAGCCTGCTAGTTCATTCCTAAAAACGCCAGAGTGTCCCGGAGAAAAGATACTCTAGGCAAGATCAAGATAACAAACAGAAACACACAAGATGCCGTTCAGCAGGTGCGAGAAGTCCAGTACAAACAAGTGAGTGACAGAGAGATCAGCTTGTACACCTCACATGTAGTAGAACATCTATTAGATCCGCATCAAAGTTTTGGATTGAAAAAAAGAAGTCCTAGTCTGTACATTAGCCTTTTGCAATATGGAAAACATACTGACTAATATAAAGATGTTAATTGTAACGAGAAAATAGTGTTAAAGTGCTACATAGAGCCTGTACTTTTGTATGGATACGAGATGTGGACAATGAGCAGACAAGCTGAAACACATCTAATTGCATTGGGAATGTGGTTTCTGATGAAAATGCAAAGAACACCATGTACAGACACAAAAACTTATTAGCAAGTCTTACAAAAGGCAAATGAAAACCGTAAATTGATCAGAGAAATTAGACATAGACAGTCACAATTATTTACACACCTTATGAGACGATGTAAACTAAAGAACTTGGTGAGAACTGGCAAGACTGAGCGAGAAAAGAACCAAGGGCAGCCAGAGAAGTAAATGTCTGGATGGCTTGGCCGCGTGGTATGGTCGAGGCATGAACAGGGAGCTCCACGACTCTAGTGATCGAGTGAAAACGCGAAACATGACCGCCTGCGCTTATTGCATGACACATGATGATGATGAGTCTGTACACTTCATGACGACTGCTTGTGGGCATGTGATATTTATTCCCCAGCCTGGAGAAAATGTTCTCCCGACGCACATAAATAACGGTTCGGATGACATAAGAAAAAAAACAACAAAACGAATAAGCGAAACCATAACATGTGCAAAATTAACAAAAAATAAAAACGTGCTGTAACAGTTAGACAACAGATGCGTTCTCCAACCGGTACGAACGGGCGAACGAATTTAATTTTCATAATGTTAAAAATTGAGTAGGCAGGCCCGTCTAACATTCTCTCCTTTTTATCTCTCTTATTTCACACATTTCATCCATACATCACTTATGAAGCTATACTTAGATAAAAACAATAATAATATATGTATTGGAAGTGCGTGGGAAATGTGCAGTCATCAATACTATATTACTACTGGGTGCAGGTGTAAATTGGTAGACAGAGAAATGTATATATTGTTAATGTAGACGGATTAGTCACGACAGGATAGTGGCTAGACGCTCAACTGCCGGCCCGTTGGCCATGGGTATGAGTTCCCAACGGGCCAAATTTTAACACTGACAACTGCTCTCAATCCAACCCAGCTTAAAATTGGTACCAGGATGTGTCTTGGGAAGCGAGGGCGGGAAGCGTGATAGTGACCACATCAAGCCTCGTGTGCCGATTGGTCTATACGTGATAGTGACCACATCCCACCTCGTGTGCCGATTGGTCTATACGTGATAGTGACCACATCCCACCTCGTGTGCCGATTGGTCTATACGTGACAGTGACGACATCAGACCTCGAGTGCCGATTGGTCTATACGTGATAGAGACAACACCCCTCGTGTGCCGATTGGTCTATACGTGATAGAGACAACACCCCTCGTGTGCTGATTGGTCTATACGTCATAGTGACCACATCCCACCTCGTGTGCCGATTGGTCTATACGTGATAGTGACCACATCACACCTCGTGTGCCAATGGGTCTATACGAATATGAGTCTGGCACCATATACCCAATAAGGCGAGTAAACGGGTCCTTTACATTTGTACTGATAATACTGGGCAGGTGTGCAGTTATGATCACAGTTACAGTCAGACATACGCTGTCATGTTATATTACGTGGGCCGCTCTTCACACGCATAGCAATTTTAATTAATATTGGATATACTTTACAAGAGATGTCTAGAGGGTTAGTTGGTTAGATATTTGGTTAGTTGGTTATTGGTTGGTTAGTCATTCCCTGGATGACTGTAAGTTTCAGCTATGAAATTGGATGCATCAAAGTTTAGTCCGCCTGAGTCACAAAGGTATGCGTCTAAGGGAATGAGGTAGGTACAGAGACCTGCCTAACTACCCGGTACCATAACCATCTCCATAGGGTCAGTGTTGCGTGGCTGTCCCTTCTCCGCAAGCTCAACTTAAAAAAAAAAAATTGGAGAGGAGAGGTGTGGGTCAGAATGCCAGTGAAAAAGTCAGACATGTACAGGATCATTGCAACAGGATTGGTCGGCAGGTAGGCTGCATTGAATTGGAGGTGCAACAATTGATGCACGACAATCCGCGACCAGGAGATATAATAATCTACCGGAACGGCACTGTGCTAAGAGGTAAAAGAAGTTATGGAGGGCTTGTGGCGACATTTTTGACAGTGTTTGGTGCAGGAGAGCCTGGCATATGATACCACAACATCCAGTCTAAGAAAAAAAAGAAGGCGTAAAAGTCAAGAGGATCGACTTAATTGAACCGGTTTTATCACATATGGCTCGGTCTCTTTCCACAGGGTGGACTGCGACGTCCTGTAACGGTTAAGCAACTAATTAAATTATTACTGGAAGTTCATTATCATCTGCATTCCCATCCAACGGTTGTAATCCAGAGTATTATGATGTATGATCATGTATGATATACTTATAATTCGTTCTTAAATTATTTCTAAAATGCCTTTTACAGGCTAAAGACAGAAGATGAACCTGACACGGACCAACAGCAGAATACAGAAGTCCAAGCCACCATTCAGATCACTGAGACAACTACAACAAATTCCACAGCAGTATCGGAGACAAGTGCAACTATTTCCATTGAAGGTTGGATTTTCACATGTTGCCTCGATCCTTGGCTGTTGGTTTAAAACTGTTTTAGTCATTTACTATATACACTCATTCCTTTGACTGTCACAATCTGTGGTTGTTGGGTGAGAACTGTTGTACTTACCTACGATATACCCTTATTCTTGTGGCTGACACGATCGTTAGTTGTTGATTTAGGACTATTTTAGTCACTTTCCTCACACAGTCATTTCTTTAACTCGTTTAAAAAGTAATTAATTACGGATGGAGGCTGGATTCTACTCATATTGTGGACTGATCAATTGCGACCCTCACGTATGTTACCGGAACTCTTAAAGGAAGCAAAGAATAGTAACACTTTAACCTATCATGTATGTCGTTGGATGCCACTAAGGAGGGTTGGCATGGACTGGCTACTCCATCCCGTGGAAAAGTGAAGCTGAACAATCCAAATAACCATGAACAAGTGTAAATATGAAAGAAGACTAACCCAGGCAACCAAAATGACTGGAGATTTTTCTAGAATACACACATGCGCTAGGCCATGTTAAGCATACCGCTGAGACTGTGAGGCTGACTTGCCTCCTTTAAGAAAGGAGGGTTTCCAGAATTGAGACGTGGATTGCCAGATAACATTTAGTGATGGTGAACTATATAATTAGGGGGCTGCGTGGTCTCGAGGTATAGTGTCCGCCTCTATTGCTGGAGGTCCCGGGTTCAAGCCCCTGTGAGGACAGGGATTTTTTCACGTGGATTTCTTATAATAAAATTTCCCCTGATCTCTGGGTAGTGAGATCGGACGCCTGTATGTTGTGCTGTTATTTCCTCGAGAGGAGATTGGAATCAACATGCACATCTTTAACCTGATTATCTGTTGGGATTAGTTACTGACTTTTTGTCTACACTCCTCTCTTCCGTCTTATCATCCATATATCCCTTTCTTTCACTCTCTCTCTAGTTTTCCCTCAACACATACTCCGACACCAGTTCTTTTTAACATTAAATAAAAGATTTATTTATAAAAACTCTGTCTTGTGTATGGATGGGTATTGTCTGTGTAGTTGCTATTGTTCTTCTGGTGTGGCTGCTAGATAAGATGTAGATAGATAGTCTTCGTGTCTTTCTCTCGTCTCTTCTCTCGGCTAAAGTACAGGACGATATATAGACACCACAGAACGATCTCACCCTGACGGCTCCTTCTGCTTGCGTCTGTAGATAAATCCGTTCTTTGTAATGAAAATGTTCACCACTGTATCAATTGTACTTAACCCGCTCACTATTTGCTGTCCGCTTAAAATGAATGTTCGTTGTTTTCGTATAGCGTTCTTTAATCCATTCTGGAACAACACATCGAGATTCTAAAATGTTCTATTAGTGTTCTGTAAAAGTTCTACACTCGATATTTTGTAATTGATATATGCCCTTGGTACGCACTTTGCTACTCTATGAGATGGAGTCATTTGAGCTTTTCCATTAGCTCATCTGATCTTTATTATTCTTTCTCTGTCGTCCTTAATTCTTCCGGTGAGACTTCTATTCTTTCTTTTCTCCTGCACAAGTGTCGTGCTTTATTACTTTAAAGGGCTTTCTTGTGGGTTATCAACACTGAGTGATCTGGACCACAGCCATCTGTATTCTCTTATTTGATACGTCTCGCACTGGTATGGAAACCTGGTTGAGATACATTTAATAGTGAGATTTGTGTCTGCTTCCTCTTCTCCCCTATGTGAGTGTCTTTTCCTCCAGCCGAAATGAAAAGGCTTCCGAAAAAACCCACTCTGACATAGGATAGAAGATTCACCCCACATCTATACTGTTCCTACTAATAGAAAACAATGTTAAATGCACTTCACTAATATCTATATTCCTATTCTAAAACTATACTCTAATATACCTTATTTAGGCATCTATGTTCCTTTATAGAATTAATGTAAATCCACGAATCGAAATTTATCCGCATCCAAGCACTTTATCCCATTATAAGGGAGGATATTTCTTTTCATTACAGGACACATAATTCTATCTTCTCGTCCAGTTGGGAATACACACACTAAACTGACAAAGAAAGTGGCTACTCTTTATAGGTCAGTCTATGTCGCATAATCCTTGACATTGCTGGACAAAGCAAATTCAGACTTCATTATCCCTTGTCAGTGGAAAATTTCTGATCTCGAACTTTTCCGTTGTTTAATACAACCAAACCGCATTCTGCTGTCCAGTCTTAGTCGCAAACCTACCTCCAGAACGCAATAGGCTGGTCCATGATACTGTCTGTCTTTGTAGCAAACCAATATTTCCACTCTACAGGTCACCTGTGTTGTAGTCGACTCACCCGCCTTGACCTACATACACATGCGCTGGTCAATCCGTTGTTTATATCCTTCTGTTTCATTAACCCTTCTGCTCCCTGGGTGTTCGCTGTATACAGTCGTCGATCTGGGAATCACTAACATGCAGCATTTCACGACATAGGCCCCCTCTTAAGAGATTAGACCGCGTCGAATCTTTCTCACTGTAGGTTTGATTCCCATGATCCACAACCCTAGGCTTCTTCCTCTGGATCTGGATGTCTGGATAAGAAATCTGCTCCTACATTCTCCTTTCCAAGGATGTATTCCACTGCGAAGTCCAGTTGCAGCAACAACGTCCATCACATCCACAGTGCGTTGAGCTTCTGCGAAGTATCTATTAACACCACGTGTTGATGATATGATTGGGTCCTCACATGGCTCATCTCATTATCCAGTAGGCGCTCTAATTGACACCCTACTATACTACTAACGACTGAAACTAGTGTTGGCTCCTCGCTCCTGTACGTTCAGTCGACCTACTTTCGACTTGCGTCAGCGACGGCTCACAATACAAACGGATTGTCCCATCCTGATTGTAACACTGCTTCCATGTCCTCTTGGTTTCCCCCGGCTTTTCTTCTGGGGATGTTCCGCCTCGTCCTCGTCGGACCGAGTCGTCTTTCCCAAACCTCCTGGGCTTTGGCTTCCAGGACCATCTTGGGCGATATTGTATCTGGTCAGCCAATCTTTGGTTGGGGTCCTGGGTAATTCTCGCTTTTCCCGACGTTACCCACCCCTTCTGAACTTGGTTACCGGTGAAACTTTCACTCTTGTCCTTTCCCTGACTTGTGATTTCCCTCCTCCTGTCGTTGGGTAAATCTGACCTATCACGTACTGTCCCATAGGCCCTCCTATGTTGTACTGGCGATCTCTGGTCTTCGTCTGGACTGGTAACTTTTGTCCCAATGGCTGCCATCACCATAAAGTGCGAAGCTTTGCTCCCGGATCTCTCCTCATATTTCCGAATGAGATGTCTAGGGAGATTTTTCTTCTCTTCCCCGATCCGTATTTTGTAGATGTTCTTGGACACCACCTTTTCCACAGGATAAGGTCCTTTCCATCCTACTTGGAGTATATTGGTCTCTGCTGGACTCCACACTTCCACTTTGTCTTCCACTTTAAGAGCTAGTTTCCTCTTAATTCGCTTGTTGGGTGGTGCTCTCTGGCACTCCGAACAAGACTTCACCCACCGGCGTACATCTCCGGTCATTCCTGGCCAGCAATAATGGCCGGATATTTTCTGCAAGGTCTCTCTGACACCCATATGTCGATTCTCGCCTATGATGTGTCCACTCTGAAGAATGTGAGGACGGTGGGTCTCTGGAACCACCCACTGCTCATGCAGGTTATCTCCCCTCCCAGCTCTCCGATAGAGTAGTTGATTCTTCAGAAAGTACTGTCCCCGTTCTGGTGGCTCAGCACTTCTTTGCAGCTTCCTGTAGCAAGGGTGCAACGTAGTATCCTTCCTCTGGGCAGTATGCAATTCTCCTCTCCCTGAGTTGTCGCATAGTGTCTCTGCCTCTTTTTCCTTTCCTTGAGATCCACTGACTACTGTTCCCTGTTGGGCTTGCTGTTTGGGCATCCCCAAAAAGACATATTTCGTGCCAATGATCATTGGAAATAAGGAGTCAGATAATACAGCAGCTGGAATAATGCCCGTGACGTACCTGGATTTAATCTCCACCTTGGCGATTGGCAGCGTCATGGTAACAGCACTCCTCATTGCCGGCTGTATCTCTATGGTCTCCCCTGTAAGTTGGTCTGGGCTTACCAAGCTGGCGTCCACCACCGCTTCCCCATCCAAACCGGTATCGTAGAGACAAACAACCTGCTGGCCATTGACTTCAATAAGTTCAACCACAGGTGGTCTCTCTTGGTCCTGAGTGTCTTTCATCTCCTTGACCGTTTCCTTGCCTTCCTCTTTTGATTCCTCGAGGTTGGTTATGCAATTGGCGTGTTTGGCCTTGCATCTGCAGTCCACCGTATTATGTGTTGTCGACTGGCAGTGTGTGCACTCTGTTCCTTTCCTAGGTTTCCATGTGTCCTTTTTGTTCCTTTCTCCTTCGCCGACCTCAGCCTTGTCTGTGATCACCGATGTAGGAATCACTTTGCATGCTGCGAAGTAAGAACTTTTAGGTTTCGATCTGCAGTCTTTGGTGTTGTGGGAGGCCGCCCTACAAAATGAACACCACCTTTCAGACCACTGTCGTTTCGCTTGAGAATTCGAGGTGCTCTGGTTTCCTACCTTCACCTTCTCTGAACTCTCCTCTGTGTGCTTTATATAAGGTTCCCCTTTTTCTCCTTCCCAGTTTTTATGTTTCTTTTTCTCTGGTTTCTCCTGACCTTTGCTTTGTGTACTTAGTTCTGCCGCCTCCCCATGTACCTCTACGAATCGCTTCCGCCAGCTTATTCACAACATCAATCCGTTCCGCCCCTTGTTCTCCCAAGAAGGTTCTGAGAGGTTTCGACATTTGCTTTCGCATCTGGTCGACCACCATCATCTCTTCGAGACTCTCATAATCCCTCTTGAATTCTGCCAAGTCCATCCATTTCTGGAGATAGGATTTCAGCCTTAGACTGTATGCGGCGAATAGCTCTCCCGGCTCTCGTCTAGACGATCTAAACTTTTTCCGATATGTTTGTGCGGTGACTTCATAATGTTTCATCAAAGCTGCCTTCAATTCCTCGTACTGATTTTCCTGTCCTGGTGGTAGGCGTGTGTAGACCTCGTACCCTGAACCACGTAACGCCTGGGATACTTTAAGAGCCCATCTGGATCTTTCCAGTCCCATAGCGATTGCCATAGCCTCGAACCGATCCAAAAACTGGAATATCTTTTCTTTACTTTCATTGTAGACTGCTAAAGGAAACTTCATGGCATGGTAACCCTGTCCAGTCATGTGGGTTGCCCCAGGTGAAGATGAACTTCCTTCTGCTGCATCTATTTCACCCTTAGTTTGTGTCTTGAGTTCTAACTCTTTCAAGCGGTATTCATGTTCCATTTCTTGTCTCCTGGCAGTCTGTTCCATTTCCAGTTTCTTGGTCTCCTGTTCCAATTCCAGTCGCTTGGTCTCCTGTTCCAGTTCCAGTCGCTTGGTCTCCTGTTCTAGTTTCTTGGCCTCTTGTTCCATTTCCATTCGTTTGGTCTCCACCTCTATTTTTCTCACTTCCAACTCGGCTTTCCGGTCTTCTCTTTCCCCTTTACGAATCTCTCTCTCTCTTTCTTGTATGTACTCAGTTAGCTCGGTACCAGCTAACCCAATTTCCTCCCCGTTGGCTCTCAGTTCTGCTGTAGTTACTTTAGGAGTTGCCATAGTTACAGCAGATAAGTCAGCAAGTTGAGTAAAGATCCCTCAAGGCAGAAAAGAAGTACTCACTATACAATTATATTCCACCTAGAACCTATATCATTATCTATGTCTATCTAATATTATAAACCTACGACACCCCACCGTACATCACAACCACTCTCTCATCCACAAGAGGAGATATAGGATAAAGACTTATGTAGACGTGTGACCGTGTGACTAGGTATGTAATGTCTTACCACCTATCCACATTCACTCTGTCTGGAACTTTCTCACTGCAAAGTCACCAGCATTAATGAAATGTTTCTACCATATATGTAATGGCACCATATATCCAATGGACGTCCTTCCATTAAAAGTCATCAATATATACTTATATTCCTTCCAATCAGTATGTCCCAACATGTAGGTACTCCGCTATGCCTGTGCCAATATGCAGGTACCTCTCTCTATGCATATGCCTCTTTATGCTTTTAGGTCATATGAGTATTATGTATGTACGTATCCATGCTGCTCCACCATTTTATGTGCTGTTATTTCCTCGAGAGGAGATTGGAATCAACATGCACATCTTTAACCTGATTATCTGTTGGGATTAGTTACTGACTTTTTGTCTACACTCCTCTCATCCGTCTTATCATCCATATATCCCTTTCTTTCACTCTCTCTCTAGTTTTCCCTGAACACATACTCCGACACCAGTTCTTTTTAACATTAAATAAAAGATTTATTTATAAAAACTATGTTTTGTGTATGGATGGGTATTGTCTGTGTAGTTGCTATTGTTCTTCTGGTGTGGCTGCTAGATAAGATGTAGATAGATAGTCTTCGTGTCTTTCTCTCGTCTCTTCTCTCGGCTAAAGTACAGGACGATATATAGACACCACAGAACGATCTCACCCTGACGGCTCCTTCTGCTTGCGTCTGTAGATAAATCCGTTCTTTGTAATGAAAATGTTCACCACTGTATCAATTGTACTTAACCCGCTCACTATTTGCTGTCCGCTTAAAATGAATGTTCGTTGTTTTCGTATAGCGTTCTTTAATCCATTCTGGAACAACACATCGAGATTCTAAAATGTTCTATTAGTGTTCTGTAAAAGTTCTACACTCGATATTTTGTAATTGATATATGCCCTTGGTACGCACTTTGCTACTCTATGAGATTGAGTCATTTGAGCTTTTCCATTAGCTCATCTGATCTTTATTATTCTTTCTCTGTCGTCCTTAATTCTTCCGGTGAGACTTCTATTCTTTCTTTTCTCCTGCACAAGTGTCGTGCTTTATTACTTTAAAGGGCTTTCTTGTGGGTTATCAACACTGAGTGATCTGGACCACAGCCATCTGTATTCTCTTATTTGATACGTCTCGCACTGGTATGGAAACCTGGTTGAGATACATTTAATAGTGAGATTTGTGTCTGCTTCCTCTTCTCCCCTATGTGAGTGTCTTTTCCTCCAGCCGAAATGAAAAGGCTTCCGAAAAAACCCACTCTGACATAGGATAGAAGATTCACCCCACATCTATACTGTTCCTACTAATAGAAAACAATGTTAAATGCACTTCACTAATATCTATATTCCTATTCTAAAACTATACTCTAATATACCTTATTTAGGCATCTATGTTCCTTTATAGAATTAATGTAAATCCACGAATCGAAATTTATCCGCATCCAAGCACTTTATCCCATTATAAGGGAGGATATTTCTTTTCATTACAGGACACATAATTCTATCTTCTCGTCCAGTTGGGAATACACACACTAAACTGACAAAGAAAGTGGCTACTCTTTATAGGTCAGTCTATGTCGCATAATCCTTGACATTGCTGGACAAAGCAAATTCAGACTTCATTATCCCTTGTCAGTGGAAAATTTCTGATCTCGAACTTTTCCGTTGTTTAATACAACCAAACCGCATTCTGCTGTCCAGTCTTAGTCGCAAACCTACCTCCAGAACGCAATAGGCTGGTCCATGATACTGTCTGTCTTTGTAGCAAACCAATTTTTCCACTCTACAGGTCACCTGTGTTGTAGTCGACTCTCCCGCCTTGACCTACATACACATGCGCTGGTCAATCCGTTGTTTATATCCTTCTGTTTCATTAACCCTTCTGCTCCCTGGGTGTTCGCTGTATACAGTCGTCGATCTGGGAATCACTAACATGCAGCATTTCACGACATATGTATAAATCGTCTTGACATAAGTTACTTGAGGGCCTATGTTCCACCAGAAGACGAAAGGCTCAACAAGAAGGCAATTGGAACCATTGCAATATATTTGTACGAAGATTGTATGTAAGGGTTTAATTTTAGTACACAAGATATGTGCGCCACGGCACCGTAGCGGCAAGACGCTCGGCTATCGGCCCCGTGGTCACGAGTTCGATATGTAGATACTTGACTCCCAGGTCCACCGATCCTAACATTGGTTTCAGGAAATGTCTTCGGAAGAAAAGGCGGACAGAGTGATGTTGTTTGTCCATCAAGAATGATGATGACCATTCATTTCATCCAATGGGGTTGAAAGTATGGAGCCGTGAGTTCTAAGATGGCTGATAAGACCTATTTTGGCTCGAAATGTTCTTTGACAATGTGGACAAAGAATGCTAGACGTTTCTGGAGGTTTTCTGCAGAGGTTTTCTGTTCTGTCTTTTCTTCACAGCTCTTGCAGACCTGGTTGCCTCACAAGTGACTGCACCCTTGCGTAATGATGCACGCCACGAATTTCGGTCTCTGGCTGCAGTCTCCCATGTGTCATGATGAATTCCAAAAGCATTCAGTGAGATTTTCAGAGTGTCTTTAAAGCGTTTGTTGGATGAAGAATGACTTGCGCGATGAATTGGATTAAAGTGAAGAAGAGTTGCGCAACTCGTCGACCTCACTCTCTCGCCTGAGTCCATCTGAATCCAGTGGCAGGATAAGTCAAGACGACTGGAGACGAATACAGGTGCAGTGGATGACCAGGGCGCTCTACGTGGCTTGCCTTGCTCATTACGTTCTATGCGACTAAAAGAAATGTCCCAAATGCAACTTTATGTGTCTAAAAAGGACATTTACTATACTTATACAAAAATTTGTTATTTATACTGGGATCCATGCTCTAATCCCCGGAAGCCGAAAAGATTTGCCACAGGGACTTTGTTGGGAAAGGTGCAAAAGGAAGAGTCGACAACATGTACCTAAAAGGTTGGGCCCAAAGGCATAACGAAGGGTAGACACAGGATAGCATTGACGAAACAAACAGATCTGTCAGTGCAGACGTGCAGGGAATTGAAAACAGCGGCACAAGACAGACGACCATGCAGTGGACTGATCAGGAAGCTTTACGACCAGTCCGTAGGTTGAAAAATCTTGATGATGATAGTTATGGTTTCTTTATTACTGGAACTTCTCTATCATCTGTATTCCCATTCCATGGTTGAACCTGGCCTGATCAGAGACTTGATCAGAGACAAAACATGACCGCCCACGCTTATCGGCATGGCACATGATGGATGGAAGGATGCCATGTTATGTATACTCACCCACGCTAGCCTTCATTAAGTAAAATTGTATATAAATGACCATTTTACTGGTCCTTAGACATGTGGTGCTACCCTCATATTGTTATTGAACATTTAGCACTGGATGGTGTTGTGATAAATATCAATCCGGTCGCCGTTGCTCCCCAAGACATTTATTGTTATCCATTTTATGCTGCGTCCACATGGGAATCCCTTGACCAGCGGACCGGCAGTTGGCGTGCTGACGACTGCGCTACCGTGACTGCCCACGCTAATCTTCAATGAAGTTCATAAATATATCGACATTTATTGTTTGGCTTTCATAGAAGTAGAAGAAAGAAGTAGAGATTACAGGACGCACTTGACAACAAGCGTTGATCGGCACTATCAGAAGACAGAAGGAAGGAAATGTCGCATGCAGTGTAATAACGTCCTCATATTCTGTTTGTCTAGTGTGTCTTCATGTTAATGTATCTTTTCCGTAGTCATTTTCTTGCGCGATCAATATGCAAGATTTGTATTTCTCATTTTATTTCAATAAACCTCGGGGATTTTACTGAAACTGATCTCCCTATATTATATTTCTTATGCTATTTAATGGCTTGTGCATATCCTGACTCTCAGCCATAAGCAGATATAAAGGATGGAAAGGATACAGAATGAAGCTATGCGCATTATTCTTGGATGTACAAGAGATACAGCATGCAGGGCGATGCGCTACCTTCTTGATTTTCCAACCATTGAAGAGAGAATACAAGTTTGCAGGGCACGCGCCTACCTCAGAATTAACGCAAACACACAACATCCACTGCATAGTGAAATTAGGAAGGTGAAGGGCAGCAGGTTAAAAAGAGGACGGTCGTGGATGGGTCAAGCCGAAGACATTCTTCAACAGGTGTGTTCACTTGAGGACTTAGAACCTGGCGAGGAGTGGGTGCAAGTGCCAACAGACTTCTGCACATCCTTTTCAGTTTGCATCCAACTAGATAGAAAATGCAGACAAGAAAATCCGGCTGCTGTTGAGGCTGAAGTACAAGCGTTGATTTTCGAGGATTCGCTAGATGGTGACGCGGTCATCTACACAGATGGGTCGGTCGTCCGACATGTGAGAAGCTCATGGGCCTTTACAGCTCGGGCCGGAGGGAGAATTGTGAAGGAGGACTCTGGTGCTTTCACTGAAACCACAAGTAGCCTGACCATGGAAGTCATGGCAGTAAGTAAAGCAATAACATGGCTCGAGACACAGACATTCACTAGGGCTTGTTTCCTTAGCGACTCAATGAACATGATCAAGAGGATAGAGGAGGGGTCGATCCGAAGAGAATGGTTGTTGCCTCTGAAGCGGTCTCAGCTGGCAAAGATTAGTTTCATCTTCGTGCCAGGGCATGCGGGAGTACAAGGAAATGAGCGGGCTGACAAGCTCGCAGGTGAGGCTACTGTGGAGGGCAAACGCGCCATGGACCAGGCTGACATTCTGAATGCTCTACGAGAAGTTAGACTTTTGCGAGAACCAAGTGATGACTGTGAATCTACAACAATGGTCAGACTGCGAGAGCAGCAAATTAAAAGAGGGGTGGCCAAACAAGAACACTACGCAGGAAGCCAAAGAAAATTGATAAACCAACACAGAACTGGCGTCGTTAGCCGCTACACGCTGCGGGATTTGCTGAGGAGGGGATCCGAGCACTTATGGACTTAATGGTTCGATGTGCAACGAGGATGATCTGTCGACTAACTAACTAACTAACTAGGAGTGCAGAAGAAAAAGGAAAAGAACAAGAACAAGAGGGAAGAGGATGAGGAGGGAAAGAAAAAGAAGACGAAGAAGAATAAGCAGTAGAAGGAGTAGGAGGAGGATGGGAAGATGAAGAGAAGAAGGCGAAGGAGGAGAAGGATGAGAAGAAGGCTAAGGGGATGAGAAGGAGGAGGAGAGGGCAGAGAAGGATAAGGCAGAGAAGGAGTAGAGGGAAAAGGTGGAGGAGGAGATGGAGAAGAAGGAGGAGGGGAGGAAAAGGCGGAGAAAAAAAAAGAGGAGAATAAGATGGAGAAGAAGGGGGAGGAAAAAGCGGGGAAGGAAAAAGCGGGGAAGGAAAAAGCGGGGAAGGAGTTGGGGGAGAAGGAGGAGGAAGAGACTCTTCACCAGAGCGTGTCTTTTACAGCTGGTAAATACATATCATAATTAATGCACGCATATATCAAGCGGCATCTGTATACCAAATATGTATATTTATGTCATCTACACAGAGCATGCTCCAGAAGCACATCGGAAGCCTCGATTCCTGAAGGAGTTGGAATACCTCACAGTGACAGAGGGCAGTCTGGTTAGACTGGAATGTGTTGTTGATGGAAACCCAAAGCCGCTAATACAATGGTTTGTGGTTTTATTGTGTGTATGTATGTTTTTGTGTGTGAGTGAGTATATGTGTGTATGCGTGTGTGGGTGCGCGAACATGTGTGTCTGTCTGTCTGTCTGTCTGTCTGTTTAATTGTGTATCTGTATATGTGTGTATGTACATACATAATTGTGTAGTTACGTGTATACTACACACACATGGCCTCATTAGAGTAAAAAGGAGAAGAGCATGGCAGAATGGGACTCTTAAACTTGCGGTGTGCTGATGCCGAGGTAGCTGGTTCAACTCCTACACCGGTCAGTCGGACTAAAATGTTGACTTCTTGTCCTTGACTTACGCACTTAAATTACAAGTACCTCAGAAGACGGAGTGGGTTAGCCTGATGACGAAGGACACTGGTAATAGGGAAAGCCAATTCACACGCGACAATCAGACAAGTTCACCAGATGAAGTAGCACGTGCATAGACTACGTTTAAATTCGAAACGAGCAAACACAAAACAATAAAATTGGAGTGAAAATGTGGAAAGGTCATACCAAGTCATTCCCTTAAATGTTGGTAATTTGTTATATTTTCCATTACTGATTATTCAACAGGTTCAAAAATAACAGCCAAATCACCGACTCTGACGGTTATAAAATAGATACCTACGACGACGGGACCTCATCCGTGACCATCGAGCGAGCCCGTGTAGAAGACACGGGTTCTTACAAGTGTGTTGCTGCCAATATTTCTGGTTCTACAAGCAGCGAATCGAAGATCCGCGTGCAGAGTGAGTTTTGAACTAGATCTCGTGATCTAAGTCTCCACGCATTCAATGTTAGCTGTAGTAAGTCTCCACGCATTAAATGTTAGCTATAGTAATTCTCTACGCATTAAATATTAGCTGTAGTAAGTCTCTACGCATTAAATATTAGCTGTAGTAAGTCATCACGCATTACATGTTAGCTGGAGTACGTCTTCATACATTAAATGTTAGCTGAAGTACGTCTCCGTACATTAAATGTTAGCTGTAGTAAGTCTCTACGCATTAAATATTAGCTGTAGTAAGTCATCACGCATTACATGTTAGCTGGAGTACGTCTTCATACATTAAATGTTAGCTGAAGTACGTCTCCGTACATTAAATATTAGCTGTAGTAAGTCTCTACGCATTAAATATTAGCTGTAGTAAGTCATCACGCATTACATGTTAGCTGGAGTACGTCTTCATACATTAAATGTTAGCTGAAGTACGTCTTCGTACATTAAATGTTAGCTGTAGTAAGTCTCCACGCATTAAATATTAGCTGTAGTACGTCTTCACGCATTAAATGTTAGCTGGAGTACGTCTTCATACATTAAATGTTAGATGTAGGTCTTGACGTGTAGTAAACCTACACATATATAATGTTAGCTGTAGTAAGTCTCCATACATTACATGTTAGCTGTAGTAAGTCTCCATACATTACATGTTAGCTGTAGTATGTCTCCATACATTACATGTTAGCTGTAGTAAGTCTCCATACATTACATGTTAGCTGTAGTAAGTCTCCATACATTACATGTTAGCTGTAGTAAGTCTCCATACATTACATGTTAGCTGTAGTAAGTCTCCATACATTACATGTTAGCTGTAGTAAGTCTCCATACATTACATGTTAGCTGTAGTAAGTCTCCATACATTACATGTTAGCTGTAGTAAGTCTCCAAGACTTGATCTTTACGGCGCATTCATATTCGTCCTTTCAGTCCATCTCTTGACGCTGTCCTCCTACATGAACAGGTGTCATCGGCTTGCACATTTTCCTTACATTATTCCCTTCAATACCAGCAGAATATTGTGTTTGTAGATCAGGAAAAGGCTTTTGATAGAGTAGACAGATACAAATTATGGACCATCCTTGAAGACTATGGGATAGAAGGCCAACTGCTAGAAAACATCATAGCCATGTACCACTCGAGCCAAAGTGCAGTAAGAACACAGGAAGGTATATCAGATATGTTCACAGTCAATACAGGAGTGAGGCAGGGATGTGTGCTCTCTCCCCTGCTATTCAATATCTACATGGACAGAATTTCCAAACAAGCAAGTCTCGACAGACCAGATTCAGAAAATTTAGAACTCTTTACTCCAAATGAAACAACTGACCCACAGGGAATAAATGAACTTCTATTTGCAGATGATCAGTGCCTGTTTTACAGCGACGAGGGCAGACTACAAAATCATATTACTAATCTGAGTTCAACCTGCAGCAGATACAATATGAGTATAAACACAGCCAAAACCGAAGTAATGCAAGTTAGCAGATCGCCAGGCCCACTAAGTATACAGATAAATAACACACCTCTGAAACAAGTTAAAGAATTCAAATACCTTGGAAGTATGATCACAGAAGATGGCAGATTAGACAGAGAAATTGAAATCAGATGTCAAAAAGCTAGTGCACTTACATATCAACTGTCACCCTTACTGAAACATCCAAACATACCCATGTCCGCAAAACGACAGATAATAAACAGCATATTCACACCAACCCTATGCTACCAATCTCAAACCTGGACTTTATCCAAATTACACCTTCGCAAAATCAACACCTGCGAAATGAGATGCCTGAGGAGAGCTGCCAACTTAACAATCCGAGACCGAGTAAGAAATGTTACTATCAGACAGACTGTGGGATCAACACCTTGTGCCACATTTATTGAAAGACAGAAGATCAAGTGGTTTGGCCATGTTGTTAGAATGCAACATCAGCAACTACCATCACTGGCCTTACATCAAAGATCATCTGCGACGAGACCACGAGGACGTCCAAGAAGAAAATGGATTGACGACATCAGAGACATTGTACAACCACACGGAATGACACTATCCAGTGCCGCCCACCGGGCGCTGGAACGCAAATTATTCCTCCCCACGTCGCTTGACGGCAGAAGTGGAAGATGATGATGATGATGATGATTCCCTTCAATGGGCGTTGTGGCGATTGTGTTGCGAACGCCATTAGCATACAGCATCCCACACACAGATGCTTGCAATTTGGCAGCAAACTGCCTTGGTAGATTTTCACAAAGTGGTGTAAGCATCGGTTATTCAGAAAGCAATGACAAACTACTAAATCAAACTTGCCTCTTAAACCACAAACAACCACAAAATGCTGGGGTTGACTACTATGTTATGTAAGGGATATACAACTAACTTTTCCTTTCAGAACATTCTTTATCAGGATCGGTAGAGTGTTCAACCCATACACGGCACAGTTGGACTAAAATGATGACTTCTCTTCCTTCACTTGGTGACGTAAATTACAAGTACCTCTGAAGTCGGACTGGGTTTCCCTGATGGGACATTGGTAAAAGGGAAAGCTAATCCACACGCAAAAAAAAAAAGCCCGGTGCACTAGAAGTTGTAGCAAGTGTATGGACTACGCTTGAGTTTAAAGCGGGCGATCGCAAACAAAAGAAATCTGGATCTATGCCTGTATTGCCCGAGAATCTCTACTGTTTGTTCCTCATCTGTCCCAGTAGTGGTTTCTTCAATCCACCTTTTTGTAATGCTCACATGCATTGCCAGAACATTCCAGACATATGCCAATGAGAGAGATTGTCTCTTAACATTGGTTTCTGCTTCTTCGAGCCTCTTTCGAGGGATTGCTTCACACTAGGTTATGCACATCAATGACCAACATATGCATATCGTGTCAGATTTTGTTCCTCAAGACAGATACCATCCTTGATAACATCCTCTGGAGGGGACAGAGCGGGTATGGGAATGTCCTGAGTGCAGTGATGTCAGTTTAAGAACAACTAACTCAACTAGCACCCTCTAACTACTGTGACTTGGTTTTCTTTCGTAAGAATTTTGTCAGAAAGCGGCCTTACGGCCTACTCTGCGTTATTTTCACTGCAGTGAGCGCTTTAACATGCACACCTGGCACACGAGACCTCTTTAATTTCACCTGTATACGAGAAGCTAGGTTTCCTATCTCATCACCCCAAGAGGTTGGAAAGGCGTGTGATTTCATTAGGGATAACATATTCTTGAAAAAATGTCCAGCTCTATGTTGAGATGGAACCTTATAACCTCTAAGCCTGAGGCGAGCATTGACCTCTCAGCCACGGCTGCACCCGAAGCTGTAGACACGCATGTGGCATCATCATCATCATGTGCTATGCCGATAAGCGTAGCGGTCATGTTTCGGCATCTCACACGATCACCAGTGTCGTGGATCATTGTGTTCTTGTCTCGACCATACCACGTGGCCTAGCCATCCAGGTATTTACTTTTCTGCCTGCCCTTTGTTTTTTTTTCTCTCATTCTTGCCAGTTGTCACCAAGTTCTCCACTGTATTTTTTCACATAACGTGTCCAAAAACTGTGACTGTCTACGTCTAATTACTCTAATCCGTTTACGGATTTCATTTGCTTCTCGTAGGAATTGGTTATTAGTTTTTCTGTCTGTCCATGGTATTCTTTGCATGTGGAAGACTACTGTGGACAGCGGGCGAGCAATGGACGGGGCTGATGTACTGAGTCCCCTCCGTGAGGCAGGCGAGTAAACAAATCACGTGATGACTGTGATTAAGCAACCATGACCTGATTATAAGAACAATAGGGAGTTAAAGAAGAATTGTCAGCCCATATAGAGCTGGTATGTCAGCCGCTACACGGTGTTGGGAGACTCCGAGAAGGGCACCTGAGCAAATACGTACTGAATTGTACGGTGTACAGTGAAGATTATCTGACGGCAAACAAACAAACGAACGAACAAACACACAAACAAACAAACTAACTAACTAACTCACTGTCTGTCTGTCTGTCTGTCTGTCTGTCTGTCTGTCTGTCCCCCTCCTTCATCTTCTGTCTGTCTGTCTGTCTGTCTGTCTGTCTAATTAAGTAACTAAATATATATCTAACTAATTAACTACCTAACTAACCAACTAATTTATTAACTAACTGACTGACTGACTGTCTGACTGACTAACTAACTAACTAACTAACTAACTAACTAACTAACTAACTAACATACTAACCAACCAATAACCAATCACTTAGACAATCACTAAGCCAAAGAACCAATCAATCAATCAATCAATCAATCAATCAACCAACCAATCTTACAACCAACCAACCATCTGTAAATATGCATGCCTGCTAACACCATACAGCTTGACCTAACGTAAATTTCACCCCTTTCAACCATCATTCTTTTGCAGCAAATATAATTTATTACATTATCTTCTCTTTCTAATGCCATCTTAAAATGTTCTTTCAGAAGCTGTTGAAGAAGCAACTTCGCCCGTTTCCTATCGGCTGCAAGAAGTGAAGGAAGTCAAGCAACAACCTCTCTTAGCACCACCAGAATTCACAACTACCCTGAAGAACAGAACAGCCCCTGATGGCGTGACAGTTCGACTAACCTGCTCAGTTGTGGGAATTCCTCAACCGAAAATTCGGTGGTTTAAGGATGACAAAGAAATTTTCGACAGCCCAGATTACACGTTTACTGTAAGTTGAACAAGGCAGCAGGAAAAATAAATATTTTGGCTCTAGCATTTTCATTTACTTAACAATTACATAATTAAGGGACTATTGGACCTTAATTGGGACTAGATACTTGAACCTTAACTGTGACTAGACACTTGACAAACAAAAGACACTTAGAAAACTGAAAATTTCGACTCAAGTATAGTGTTGTGGGGGGGGGGGGGGAGAAACAACAGTGCTTAGCTGACAACTGAAATACCACATTCGTAACACGACCTAAGATACACGTGACTGCGAAGTAAAATGGAAACAGAGACCAATGAAACAACAAAAAGATGGAGATCAATATTATATGGCTCGAATTCGATAGAGGTGATTCAAAACTGTAATAGAAAAACAAAAACATGTTAATGCTCACGCACGCACAAACAGCCACTAACACGCACACTAACACACTCACACATACTCATACACACAGAGACACACACTCACACATACTCATACACACAGAAACACACACACACATACACTAACAAACACTCACACATTCTCAGACTTTCACTTACTCAAAAAATACACACTAGCACACATAAAATGTTTCAAATACGGCGTGTTACTTGAGTCAGAATGAACTAGAAGAAATGTGTTTTCTGCCTGTTAGAATCATGGAGGTCTCTCGTCTCTGGAGGTCACCTGTGTGAAACCCTCCCTGGCGGGCAAGTACATGGCCGAGGCTTCTAACACTGAGGGGACTACTTCCTGCTCTTGTGTGTTAGAAGTTGAAGGTAATGAACCTTGACTGAACTATTTCATTTACATATGGACATTTTGTTTTTAATGTCTGAAACAGATTTATGGTTTGATTATTGGATTGGATTATATTTTCCTTGTTTTACAAATAAAAAAGTAACAGTGCACATCGCACAATTGTAACGTGAACCAGATGTTGGAACAAAGTGCCCAGGTACAGACAACACACACATCTCGTAACTGCACCACTCACAGACCACGCTGAGAAGGGCGGAGACAGACATGAGTGGCATGCTTCAATAAAAAAAAAATATCCCCCACGGCATGCTGGTGTGTTGGGAAACGAGCACGCGGATACATTGACTGGATCTGCATAGCTGAGTGCGGTATTGGTGTACGATACGGCAGATGTAGATATAGCTATTTGGGATCATGTGAACTATGTGAAAGGACAGATAAATCATCATGGCTTGGAGAGATTGGTGCAGCAGGAAGTCAACAGAGGATCTGGCCGGTGCTCATTTCTCCTAGGAAAGGCCAGACGGACACATAATCAAACTGCAACTGGTACCATTTGATAGTGCCATGCCCTGGTAATGGCATGTGCTCTTTCGGACCCTGGTTTGAAGCCTAGGCTCATCGCTTATTAGAGTGAGGAAAAGATTGGTCACCCATTCCTCCTTACTCTCAGGCCTGCAAAATGTAATGGCGCTTTAATATCACAGACAGAAAGTATGAAACTGCTTTGGGACAATGTATTATTTTATTAATTGGTGCCATAGGTATTTGAACTCTTCGCTGGTTGTTGATGGGGGAAGGTTTTTCTATTAGGTTACATCCCTGCATACGGCTGTTGAGAAAAATACCCTGGGGTTTCTGTCGCTGCCTTCTTTTATCTATGTTCCCATTAGTCCAGTTGTTACAATATCTGTCGCTGCCTTCTTTGATCTATTTTCCCATTAGTCCAATTGTTACAATATCTGTCGCTGCCTTCTTTGATCTATTTTCCCATTAGTCCAGTTGTTACAATATCTGTCGCTGCCTTCTTTGATCTATTTTCCCATTAGTCCAATTGTTACAATATCTGTCGCTGCCTTCTTTGATCTATTTTCCCATTAGTCCAGTTGTTACAATATCTGTCGCTGCCTTCTTTGATCTATTTTCCCATTAGTCCAATTGTTACAATATCTGTCGCTGCCTTCTTTGATCTATTTTCCCATTAGTCCAATTGTTACAATATCTGTCGCTGCCTTCTTTGATCTATTTTCCCATTAGTCCAATTGTTACAATATCGTCTATATTCCCATTGTCAGTTCTGTGGCGAAGGGGTTAGGGACGCGGTTTGTAATCCAACATACCGCGTTCGAAACACAGCTGCGGACGATTTGACAGCACACCGTCTTGCGTTGGTTTTCAGTGGTAGAAGTGTCGATCGTTCAGAAAGCAATGACAAACTATTGAAAGTAAACTTGCCAATAAATCACAAACAGCCGAAAATGCTGGGGTTGACTGCGATGTCAAGTAAAGGATAGGCAATTAACTTTTCCCCCTGTTAATCTTACCCAGTTGTTACAATATGTTCAATTATCCCATTAGCCTTACGTAGTTATTGCAGTCTTCCATTATTATTACACAG
Source organism: Cepaea nemoralis (assembly GCA_014155875.1). NCBI lineage: Eukaryota > Metazoa > Mollusca > Gastropoda > Stylommatophora > Helicidae > Cepaea > Cepaea nemoralis. The sequence goes on along the minus strand of JACEFZ010014317.1, from coordinate 173,456 downwards.
TATTACAATATGTCTAAGGTTTCTATTTCTTTTACCCACGTGTTGCAATATGTAGCAGTTTTCCCATTTGTCTCACCCACATGTAACAATATGATCCATTAGTCTTACGTAGGTGTTACAATTTGTACTATGTTGCCATGCAAACTGAAGAGTCCTCACTACACCTACTTGTGGTATTGCTTAAGAATCTGTTTGTCACCTGAAATAAGATTTTCCCTTGCCATTACTATTCCATGCAGTTTATAATAAAATCCATGTTACTAAGTGACCTTTCCCCGTAAATCTTCTGTGTATTCTGTTCATCTATTAATTATTGTTATTTTATCCCATGAATACTGCGCGATACTTCGATTTAAAACATCTAGTTGTATTTCGTGTTTTCCTGTCTGTACAGGCATTTGTTTGCTTGTACATGGACTATGTGACTAGCACGCATGTCTGCAGCTTGACGGTAATGTGGTCGAATCCCCCATCGAGGCATGTTTTAAAAAATATTAATGACTCAACCTCCCACGTCGAACCAGACTAAAATAGGTACCAGAAGATGTCTGGCGGAGTAAAGGTGGTTAGTGTGATTATGACCATATCTCCCAGCGAGCATCGACTGGTCTGTTCAAAGCCGGCACCATATACCTAGGCACTGCGTTTTAGTGTTGCCGAACTTTACCGGAGATGTTTTTACGGCGATTTTCGTTTTCTTGTTCTTGTATCTCCGATACTAAGGATATATAGAGTACTAAAATAGGTACCAGGAGATGTCTGGCGGAGTAAAGGTGGTTAGTGTGATTATGATCATATTTCCCAGCGAGCATCGACTAGTCTGTACAAAGCCGGCACCATATACCCAATACATAGGCCAGCATGGCCGAATGGATAAGAACACGTGTTCATAAACATCCGGTGTGCTGATGCCGAGATAAGGGTTCAACCACTACTGCGGACAGTTGGACTAAAATGTTGACCAATCGTCCTTGACTTGGGGACGTTGATCACAAGTACCTCTGAAGTCGGAGTGGGTTCGCCTGATGGCGAGGAACACTGTTAATAAGTAAAGCTAATCCGCACGGACAATTCAGTCCTGCACCATTAGTAGTAGTGTGTATGGACTACGCTTGAGTTCAAAGCGAGCGAGCGCAAAAAACAAACAAACAAACAAACAAACAAACAAACAAACCAGTAGGCCGAACGGCATGTGAAAGAGTCATTTTCTTACTTTTCTCATATTTACAATGTCAAAATCAACATCTGTGAGATGAGATGCTTGAGTTGAGCTGTAAACTTAACTATCCGAGACTATGTAAAACATTCATGTTATCAGATCAGTGGAATCAACACCTCGTGTCACATTTATTGACAGACGGAAGATCATATGGTTTGGCAATCCCGTTAGAATGCAACATCATCAACTACCAGCACTGGCCTTACATTTAAAAAAAATGTGCTACGAGAGCAAGAGGATGCTCAAGAAGAAAATGTATTGACGATATCAAAGACACTGTACAATGACGATATCAAAGACACTGTACAATAACGATATCAAAGACACTGTACAATGACGATATCAAAGACACTGTACAATGACGATATCAAAGACACTGTACAATGACGATATCAAAGACACTGTACAATGACGATATCAAAGACACTGTACAATGACGATATCAAAGACACTGTACAATTACGATATCAAAGACACTGTACAATGACGATATCAAAGACACTGTACAATGACGATATCAAAGACACTGTACAATGACGATATCAAAGACACTGTACAATCCCACGGTATAACACTTTCCTGTACCACCCACCGGGCGCTGGACACCAACTATTCCTTCCCACGATGTTTACCGGTCAAAAGTGGAAGATCGTGATGATGATTACTTACACGCATCTTATGTCTAGTATTGCTCCGATAGATTGTCTCGTATTAGTTCTGTAATGAAATGATTATTGTGACATCTTAGGCGATGAAAGGATCGAAGAGCTAGAGCTGGACTTCCGAAGGCCGAAGTTCATTAGGAAGATTGAGGACGTCAATGTCAGAGAGGGGGAGGATGCCACGTTCACTTGCACTGCTGTAGGCAAACCAATGCCTGTCTTTAAATGGTAAGATATCGTTGAATCATCATCATATGCCATGTCGATAAGCGTGGGCGTTCATGTTTCGCCATCTCACACGGTCACTGGAGTTGTGGATCAGCTGTGTGTTCTTGTCTCGACCATGCCCCGTGGCCAAGCCATCCAGGTATGTACTTCTCTGCCGTCTTCTTGTTCTTTTCCCCTCAATTTTGCCAGTTGTCACCGAGTTCTCTAGTTTATGTCTTCTCATAACGCGCCCAAAATTGTTGACTGCAACTAACTTCTCTAATCAGTTTACGGTTGTCATTTGTTTCTGGTAGGACTTGCTCATTGGTACATCATTGCATAGGTTTACCATTTATTGTTTATTATTAACGTCACTTGTATTGCATTATCGATGAACCCATAAGTGTTTATTCTTTCTAAATAGGTGTCTAGGTATGTGGATGCTACGAGTCCTTGTCCCTCACTTATTGTTTTTTTTCTGGCGCTCGCTCGATTTGAACTTAAGCGTAGTACATACACACTACTTCTAGTAGTGCTGGACTGAATTTTGCGTGGGGATTAGCTTTCCCTATTAACAGTGTCCCTCGCCATGAGGCTAACCCATTTCAACTTCAGAGATATTTGTAAATCACGTCCCCAAGTCAAGGACGATAGGTCAACATTTTAGTCTAACTCTACGATGTAGGGGTTGAACCCCTTACCTCGGCATCAGTGCACCGGATGTATAAGAACATGCGTTCATATATTCGGCCATGCTGACCTACACTTATGTTTATTATTCCAATGCCGTCATCTAATTTTCTCTGGACTCTGGGTATTCAGTTTGTTGCTAAATTGCATCTGTCTTCCATTTTCTATGACATTCACTGTCGAAGTCATATCTTTGCGTTGATATTCGCTTTGTGATTTGTACACTGGACAGTAGTTTCTGCCCTATATGTCACCATCATCATCATCGTCACCATCATCATCACCATTATCAGCTGCCGCCTCCTAAATGCAGCTTTGTCTGCACTGCGCTTCCAGTATATTCCATCTTGTGTCTTTATGTTGCTCTCAGACAGGCTTCTCCCAGTCTATCTCAAGATGCTGTCCTTGAATATTTAGACACGAGCTTTACAGTGATCGTCCAATTTCAATGTTGTCAGGGAGTCTCCGTGGCCAAATGGTTATGCCACCTGCGTTGCACTCCGAAGGTTGCGTGTTCGATTCCGAGTCACGTCCTTCGGTTCACGAGTGCAATTTTCTCGGAGACTCCTGGGGGTCGACACTGCAGCTACGGAGTTCGATACTACATACTGTATTTTTTCTAATTTATATTAGCCAACACTGAGGCTTCTAATATTTATGCAAATTACATAGCTTTACTTGTTAAGCAATGACCAACTACTGAACATAAAATTACTTAAAAAATCAATCTGTAATTGATCGCAACGTAAAATAAAGGACATGCAATATTTACATTTCTTTTTTTGGTTTGCCTAAACAGGTAATGCGAATTTACATAGCTGTTCTGGTTTGCTAAAATGATAGGGCGAATTTATGTAGCTTTTCTGGATTGCTTAAAAGGGTGGGGCGAATTGACATAGCTTTTTTAGTTTGCCTAAATAAAGCCATATGACACTGCTTTTCTGGTTTGAATAAATAAATCGAACTGACGTAGCTTTTCTGGTTTGCCTAACTCTCTAAGGCCAAATAAAAAAAAAAAAACTGTTCTACATTGCCCAAATAGTTAAAGCGAATGGACACAGCTTTACTGGTTTACCTAAATAGCTAACGGTTATTGACATAGCTTTTCTTGTTTGCCTAAAAGGGTAAAGCTAATCATGTGGTGTAAAGTGTTAGGCTTCGCATATTCTATGAAGGGGACAGTTTGCACCTTCTGGGTATAGGAGTATTCAGACAGTCTTCAGATTTGTTCTGTAGAATGCCACACATGGTAGCACATTTTGTGACAACATAAAGTTAGCTGCTTGTCCTTCATAGGACTTTGCAATCAGCCTCAGCACTTATTGGCTGTTCGTGATTTACTTGACAATTTTGGGTTAGTAGTTTGCCACTGTTTTCTGAACTCCGAAGCTCATACTATCATAATCAAAAGCAAAGTGATCAAGTCCAAAATTACCTTGCCTGATTGCTAACCTTCGACACGGTATGTCGAGGAATTGTGAAACTGCGTTCATTAACCACTAAGCCACAGTCGCCGACTTTTGACAACATAATTTCCCAAATTAACAATTAACTTTGTCTGCTACCCGAAAATGCTTTAAACAAATGTTGAAACATGCGACATTTGCATTGCAGGCAAAAGGACATGATCAACGTGACACCTTCTGATCGGGTGGAGATGGAGTCCAACAGCCAAGGCCATGCTCATCTGACTTTGAAGGATGTGAGACCCTATGATAATGGCCTATATTATTGTGTGGCACTTTCCAAAGCCGGAAGGGTTAAGTGCACGGCATATCTTCATGTCAAAGGTCAGCTTCTGTCATTGTATTCATTTTCAGTAAATTACAATACAAATAGACACTACACTTTATTTGGAAGTTGTAGTAGCTTAACTGATTCAGTGCCAGACAAAAAAAAAAACAAAAAAAAACACAAAAAAAAAACACAACAACAACAGCAACAACGGAGACTTGGACCAAACATGGTGAAAAATCAAATGAACAAGTATTATAATAATGTAAATGTCCATTCACTGAGAATTAACACTTCGAAAGGTACCGCGAAACGAATAAAATAACACGATGACCCTAGTATGGAGATATAACACACTTCGGTCCAAATGGCAAGTCTCATTTGGCGATATATTATCCTTCGACACTGAATCAGATAATGGCTAGACGATCGTCTTCCGGTCCGTTGGTGGTGTGATTTTAAAAATTAACAGGGATGAGGTAAATTTAAAAAAAAAAAAAAGACCGTCCCCGTCTCAATGGAGTTTGGAACTCATTACCACCGGACCGACAAGCAATAATGCTTGCCACTACTCTACCGCGGCAACCTTTATCTTTTACGTTAATGATTAATCTGCCAGAACCGAGCATCGTACTAACCAAAACCTGCTTTTCAGCTCCTCTTTGGTCAGCCTGGACAGACGTGGTCCTGTCAAGAGAAGAAGGTTGGACAATGTTCTCCTCGGTGATACACGAGAAATCAAATTGGTAGCACTGCAATAAGTTTATACAAATGCAGGATGTAAATCAACGAAAACGAGAAGTTGAATTTGTCAGTTTGACGAGAACACACATAATTCACATAACAGACTGTGTGGCCAGAAAGACTTCACACACACACACACACACACAACAAACATACTCTGATAGAACTTCATAAACATATATTTAAAAGATTCTTTGCTGATGTACTTCAATCATCTGAACTGGCACCTAAATAAAACAATTCTCTGACAAACACATCAAATTGAGGGCCGTGATCTCGTGGGTTAACTCGTTGGTGGTATCTTCTTCTTATCCTAAGTTCTTATAAAGCTGACGAATTCCACTTCTCGTGTCCACTGTCAAAAGGCCAGCTGAAAACTACACAGTTTGCATGCTAAAAGACCTCACTAGAGTCTCAGTAATTTCCCGTGAAGATAGTAGATAATCTACACCCAGGTGTTGCACTCACCGCTTGGAGGCCTCACCAGCAGGCTCGGAATAAGTGTTTATCGTTTACTTGCCCCTCTGGGTAATTTATGATAAAGATGATGCGATTAAGGCTCTTTGGAAACGAATGGAGAGTACAGTCAAATATATGGAGTATCCATATTTGCAAAGAGTGCCTCATAAGTGAGTGCATGGTTGTTCTGTCCGATATTCAAAGCATAGAGGGAAAACCAGGCGGACTTCTAATCAATATGATACTGAATAGTCAGCATGGAACTCGCCGGTGGCTTGTAACTGACTCACTGCTGTCGGTGGCTTGTAACTGATTCACTGCCGTCGGTGGCTTGCAACTGATTCACTGCCGTCGGTTGCTTGTAACTGATTCACTGCCATCGGTGGCTTGTAACTGATTCACTGCTGTCGGTGGCTTGTAACTGATTCACTGCCGTCGGTGGCTTGTAACTGATTCACTGCCGTCGGTGGCTTGTAACTGATTCACTGCCGTCGGTGGCTTGTAACTGATTCACTGCCGTCGGTGGCTTGTAACTGATTCACAGCCCTCGGTGGCTTGCAACTGATTCACTGCCGTCGGTGGCTTGTAACTGATTCACTGCTGTCGTTGGCTTGTAACTGATTCACTGCCGTCGGTGGCTTGTAACTGATTCACTGCCGTCGGTGGCTTGTAACTGATTCACTGCCGTCGGTGGCTTGTAACTGATTCACAGCCGTCGGTGGCTTGCAACTGACTCACTGCCGTCGGTGGCTTGTAACTGATTCACAGCCGTCGGTGGCTTGCAACTGATTCACTGCCGTCGGTGGCTTGTAACTGATTCACTGCCGTCGGTGGCTTGTAACTGATTCACTGCTGTCGGTGGCTTGCAACTGATTCACTGCCGTCGGTGGCTTGTAACTGATTCACTGCCATCGGTGGCTTGTAACTGATTCACTGCTGTCGGTGGCTTGTAACTGATTCACTGCCGTCGGTGGCTTGTAACTGATTCACTGCCATCGGTGGCTTGTAACTGATTCACTGCCGTCGGTGGCTTGTAACTGATTCACTGCCGTCGGTGGCTTGCAACTGATTCACTGCCGTCGGTGGCTTGTAACTGATTCACTGCCGTCGGTGGCTTGTAACTGATTCACTGCTGTCGGTGGCTTGTAACTGATTCACTGCCGTCGGTGGCTTGTAACTGATTCACTGCCGTCGGTGGCTTGTAACTGATTCACTGCCGTCGGTGGCTTGTAACTGATTCACTGCCGTCGGTGGCTTGCAACTGATTCACAGCCGTCGGTGGCTTGCAACTGATTCACTGCCGTCGGTGGCTTGCAACTGATTCACTGCCGTCGGTGGCTTGTAACTGATTCACTGCCGTCGGTAGCTTGTAACTGATTCACTGCCGTCGGTGGCTTGTAACTGATTCACTGCCGTCGGTGGCTTGTAACTGATTCACTGCCGTCGGTGGCTTGTAACTGATTCACTGCCCTCGGTGGCTTGCAACTGATTCACTGCCGTCGGTGGCTTGTAACTGATTCACTGCCGTCGTTGGCTTGTAACTGATTCACTGCCGTCGGTGGCTTGTAACTGATTCACTGCCGTCGGTGGCTTGTAACTGATTCACTGCCGTCGGTGGCTTGCAACTGATTCACTGCCGTCGGTGACTTGTAACTGATTCACTGCCGTCGGTGGCTTGTAACTGATTCACTGCCGTCGGTGGCTTGTAACTGATTCACTGCTGTCGGTGGCTTGTAACTGATTCACTGCTGTCGGTGGCTTGTAACTGATTCACTGCAGTCGGTAGCTTGTAACTGATTCACTGCTGTCGGTGGCTTGTAACTGATTCACTGCTGTCGGTGGCTTGTAACTGATTCACTGCCGTCGGTGGCTTGTAACTGATTCACTGCCGTCGGTGGCTTGTAACTGATTCACTGCCGTCGGTGGCTTGTAACTGATTCACTGCCGTCGGTGGCTTGCAACTGATTAACTGCCGTCGGTGGCTTGTAACTGATTCACTGCCGTCGGTGGCTTGTAACTGACTCACTGCCGTCGGTGGCTTGTAACTGACTCACTGCCGTCGGTGGCGTGTAACTGATTCACTGCCGTCGGTGGCTTGTAACTGACTCACTGCCGTCGGTGGCTTGTAACTGACTCACTGCTGTCGGTGGCTTGTAATTGATTCACAGCCTTCGGTGGCTTGCAACTGACTCACTGCCGTCGGTGGCTTGTAACTGATTCACCGCCGAGGGATAACATATCGCCAAATGTGATCTCCCATTTGGACAGAATGGGGATTCATCGCCATGCAGGGTCATCGTGTTATTTATTTCGTTCACTGTATCTTCCAAACTTTTAATGCTCTGTAAAAGGAAATTTACATTATAATATTTGTTCATTTGATTGTGCACCGTGTTCGGTCCAAACCTACTGTTTTTGTTTGGCACTGAATTAGTTAAAGAGGGGAACGAAGCATGTGTGGAAATGCCCTAAGTGCTGTTATGCCTGCCTGACTGACTGACTGACTAACTGACTGACTGAATGACTGACTGGCATCTTGCCGTCTTGACAGACTATAGTTTGTAAAATGAAGTTATACTTCTTCATAACACAAAGCCTGAGCTGGGTTTAGAGACCATGTGTTGCCCATGCAGCATGATCCCTCTCTCGGCTTGTCTAGTTTTCTTCAGACAGGTAACACCAATACATCTGGAACACGACAAGATGCAGAAGCTGCCAGATAATCAAAGCGATGTTCCAACTGTCCGCTTATTACAGTTTCCATCCCAGACCAGTTGTCGACCAATGCTTAGGGCCTGGTCTGCCCTGCCATGACCTTTAGTATTTAGGTTGCATTTCCTTGTACTAGAGTAAGGATTATACCATCCCACTTGCACTGCTCCGCCCGAAGCCGTTGACACAATATGGAGTGTCGGGTTTGGTGAGCCCCGCCCAACATTCGGCGCTAACTAGAAAGCAGGTAGTACTGACTACTGTCTTACGATCGATATCTCATTCAGTATTCTTCGACCGGACTGAAATTAAGTCCAAATCTCAAATTGTACAAGAATGAACATCTAGAATCTGTCGGGTTAATAAATAAAAGTGTTTCTAAACATGTTCCTGTTGCTTCATAACAAATTATAATTATGAAATAACAGTGTATAGTAACCTGTATTTTCTCTTCCCCATCCGCATCCGTTTCTAGCTAGGTCCTCATCTCCTGTGGTCAACAAACAGAAAGACCAAGAAGAGCGTATCACAATACAAGCCAGGAAAGAGAGTTCTGTTGAAAGAGGACACTGCCTGGGGTCACCTCCCAGCTTGGAACTCCTCCTGCCCGACTCGCTGGACATTGTGGTGGGTGGCAGGTTGAAACTGGACTGTTCTGTCCAGGGATATCCGATTCCATTAGGTAATCCGTTTTGTACCAAGCAAATCATCACACGTTGATCTCTACATGTTGTTACATTAACCCACTTTTGTCCTATAGTTTCTTTACTGTTATATTAGCCCAATCTAGTCCAATTCTTACATTAGTGTTCAATTCATTGATCCCCTCTAATCCAGTTGTTACTGTATAGTTTCATTCCTTTGTACACAAGAGTCATATTGTTACTTTATTGTTACATTCATTAATTCACTCTAGTTCTACTGTTACGTTATTGTTACATTCATTAGTCCACTATTATAATGTTACATTCATCCACTCTAGTTTTATTGTTACTTTATTGTTTCAGTCATATTCCACTCTAGGTTCTATTGTTACATTCATGCACTCTAATCCAATGTTTACTTTACTGTTTCATTCTTTAATCCACTATAGTTCTATTATCACAGTCACTCACTATAACCCTATTTTTACATTCATTAACCCACTATAATCCTATTATTAACAGTGTTAATTTTGTAATCCCGTTTGGAGGCAAACATTTAAGGCGCAAACTTGTATTTATTCAATCATTAAGTGGCTTCTCCCTTCTGTCCTTCTTCCCCCATTGAGGCATAGTCCCTCAACTAAACCGCGCCAGGCCGTTCCTATCGTTTGCTATCCCCTGCATCTAATTCCATTTCCTCCCAATATTATTCATCTCTGTCAATTTTCTTTTCCAGAGTGTTTTTAGATCTCATTGTTTCGGTTTATGTCGCGCAAATTATCAATCACTTGAATGTTTCTATGATGTGATCTTCCTCCTGTCCTCATTTCTAGTGTACTACTTTTCACAATTATCTATGTCCAAACTGTTTCATTTTCCTCAGTTTTCTTTGCCTTAATAACCAGTTTTCTTCGATACTGAGTTCTTGTTGGAAAAGTCTGTGTGTTGTTCTTTCCGTCCAATTTATGTGTAATTACCCTTCTGTAACATGTATGTTCAAATGCTGATAAATGCTTCTCGGCGGATTTGTTAAATATGCAAGTTTCGTCACTCATGTGTTGTCACAGAAAATATTCATGTTTTTTTTTTATTTGGACGTTTGTTGTTCTATCTGTTCGGAGTAGAGGTCGACCCCGAGATCTTTTACTCATCTGTAATTCACCAAAAATGATGTCCTTTTGTATTCTGCCACCATCCATTCTCCAAATGTTAGCATTTTACATATTTTAAATACCATTTGACAACCGGACTGGCAGGGAAACATGCTGTTCACTTTGCTACTGTATCTCCCCAAGTGTTTGGTATGCAATGCATTTTATATATTTTCTCAATTACAATTTACAACAGTAAGTCTTCACGGTCAATTAAAACTTGATTCTTCTTTATATTTATGTAGTGACCTGGCACAAGGGAGACAGAGGCCTGATGTATAGCCAACGCCATCGCATCATAGCTTGTGGGTCACTCCACACAATGGAGATACCCCAGGTGATGGCGCTGGACACCGGAGAGTACATTGTGAGGGCGACCAACATTTACGGCACCGTCCAATCTTCGTGCTATGTTAACATTCTACCTGGAGGGTAAATTGTGACACTTTCTAAATATCTGTAGCTGTTTATATTGTTAACATTCTACCTAGAGGGTAAATTGTGACACTTTCTAAATATCTGTAGCTGTTTATATTGTTAACATTCTACCTGGAGGGTAAATTGTGACACTTTCTAAATATCTGTAGCTGTTTATATTGTTAACCTTCTATCTGGAGGGTAAATTGTGACAGTTTCTAAATATCCTAGTATCTAAATATAACTAGCTGTTGTAGTAGTGTATAAGAATACGAAGTCAAGTTGTTTTCTTGTTGATATATCTTTATTTTGGTGTAAGATGACAAAGGTTCGATGTTCTCCTCCACTCACTACAAAGCCGGGTCTTAACCGCCCTTGCCAACCCAATACGTCACGATTGAGCATCTCTCACCCTTTCATTCTCGATGCTCAATCGCGCTGTATCTGTTTCCCACTAGACTCTAATAATACCCCAGTACTCTTCCCTTACTGTTACACCTCCCCATGTTAAATAAAGAATTTTCCTTTTAAAGGAAAAATCTTTACTCAAAATCCCCATACTCCATTCCCTCTTTGCCTTCTAATCTTCACAAAAATCAAGTTTGAGTAATTAATATATCTTTTATTCTTCTCCCAGTGACATGGTCTGCTAATAACCCCCCCCCCCCCCCCCCACTATACTTCTTCTTCGACTTTTAATTATATAATACCACGTATGGTAACCCTGTTAATCCAAACAGTCCCTCTTTTTTTTTTTTTTCTCCCCAACATTATATAGTTATCTACTATATAATTCTTCATTTCTGGTTCTTTCTTGTTTCCTGTATCAAATATACATATTATAAGAACAGCTCATAAATTCTTTATCGAAATTTTTGACCTTATAAAATTTCTCATTCTTTACTATTCTGGTTCTTTCTTGGCTCATCTAGTTTCCTGTATCAAATATACATATTGTAAGAACAGCTCATAAATTCTTTATCGAAATTTTGACCTTATACAATTTCTCATTCTTTCAAACTCCAGTGGGAACAGCAGTAGGCCGACTTAATATGGTGATTAAACAACAAGGGATGGCAACAGAAATTGTAAAGTTTAGTGGACAGGCCAGAGACTATAAGAAATGGGTCACTTCCATAGAAAAATATGCATATTTGATCTCAGCAACAGATGAAGAAAAAATGAGACTGGCTTATCAGACGGCAACGGAACCAGTTTCGGATCATATCAGAAGAAAATTAGAGGCTAGAGTAGATGAGACGTGGGAACAATTCAAAGAAGACCTAGCAAGGAAATATGCAGAAATAACGGATCCACAACATGCGTTTTCGGTGTTGAGGCAGGCTAAACAAAATAACGGAGAGACGGTACAATTGTTTAGCGATAGATTGATTAACCTGGCTGAAGAAGCATTCTTAGGACAGAATGTACGAGGGGAGGAGGTGGAAAGGATGTTAGTAGGGATTTTTGTAGATGGCATCAAATCTGATGGTTTGAAACTTAAGCTGATGAGGGAAAACCCTGAGAGGTTATCACAAGCGGTGGATATCGCGGTACAAGAGGAAAATTTGAGACGAAGGTTTAGATTAAGAACAGGACGAGAAGTGGGAAGCAATCGAGACGACAGAGTTGAGGAACCTATGGAAATAGGACAAACAAGATTCGGATGGAATAGGAGAGGCGGTATACAAACGTTACAAGGTAGAAATAGGAGTGATTATGTTGAAAGAAGAAATGTGAGATACCCTAAAAATGAGACAGTGGGAAACACAAATAACACAAATATTGTCTGTTGGGTTTGTGGTCAACGGGGACATGTTTCTCGTTTTTGTAATAACAGGCGGGTACAGTCAAATACACAGGGTAGACAGGACAATAATAGGGTGAGTAGGAATGTTGTTGATGGACACAGGAATTTTACAGGTACAAGAACACAGGAAAATCGGCGCCCTACCTATTAGACAGGACCTATGATAGGAGGGTAAATAGTAAGGTCCCAAGGGTTAGAGAATATGTTAATAACAGGTATAATAGATCGAACAGAGAATATTTTCAACTAGATGAAGTCAAGAAATTTATAGAAGATAAAACAGATTATAGCTCCTGTATATTAGAAATAGGGAAGTATAGAGTTCGTACATTAATTGATTCGGGAGCTCAGGTTAGTGTAGTAAAAGAAAGTTTTTTATACAAAATAGTAAGAAATTGTAGAGTATTTAAGAGTCATAATAATTTACACTCTGTTACTGGACAGAATTTACAAGTAGTTGGACAAACAATGATAAATTTTAAGTTAGGAGGGATCAAAATAAGACACCTTTTTCATGTAGTGAGGGGTTTAAATAGAAACATGTTAATAGGGAGAGATTTTTTGATAAAGAATGGAATAAGACTTTTTTATGATCTACATAAGTTAAAATTCAGAGACGTATTTATAGATATGGAAGAAGATATGCATATATCAGCACTAGTTAGAGTTAAAATGACAACGACGTTAAAACCACAGTCGGTTAATTTGATACAAGCGAAGCTGAAGAGAAACCCATATTATGTGGAAGGAAACACAGTCAGAATCACTGAGTTACAAGAGGAAATAATAGATGAGCCTGGTTTGGAGGTTCCAGATGGAGTAATGGAGTTGGATAAACACTTAACCTTTCCAGTAATGGTTATCAACAACACAGGTAGAGAAATCAAGTTATACAGAGGATGTGTGATAGCCAAATTAGATCATAACATTAGTGACATATTGGCAACGGATAGAGCAGAAGTGTCGAGAACAAGTTATTTGGAAACTTCTAGTGAAAGGGGAAATGACAGACGCGGACACAGAAGAAGAGGGAACGCCAGAATGGATGAATTGATCCATCCATCCAGAAGAAATAAAGCCCATATACATTCACTAGACAAAATAACAAGGGAACAGGAATTGTTGTCACAGTTAAAAGCTCCGCCGGAAAATAAGGAAGTGTTGGAACAACTTATAAAGCAAAATCAAGATGTGTTTGCGGTGAATGATTTAGAATTGGGAAAGACGCGAACAGTTACAATGGAAATAGACACGGGAGATCATCCACCAATAAGTTTAAAACCATATAGAACTCCATTAAGAAACAGAGAAATCGTAGAAAAGGCAATAGAAGAGATGCTGAAAGCAGGAATAATAAAAAGGTCGAAGTCAGAATGGTCATCTCCGGTGGTAATAGTGGCCAAGCCTGATGGTACAAGTCGCTTCTGCTGCGATTACAGGGCGTTGAACAAAATTACCAAGAATGTAGCATACCCACTGCCGGTAATTGATGATATTTTGGGGCTGCTTAATGGCTCTACATATTTCACAACGTTGGACGCAAGGTCAGGGTTTTGGTGTATTCCGATGTCAGAAGACGCACAAAAGAAAAGCGCCCTTTTGTACTCATATGGGCTCTTACGAATTTTTAAGAATGCCTTTTGGGGTCAAGACGGCACCCTCTCACTATATGCTCTTAATTAATGAAGTTTTAGAAGGTATGCAAAGGTTCGCTCTTGCTTATATTGATGATATTCTGATTTATACGAAGGGAGATGTGGAGGATCATTTGAAACATGTTAGACTAGTGTTTGACAGGTTAAGAGCTTCGGTCCAGGCCAATTATAGCTGTAAGTCCCATAGACGGCCATTTTCTTAGAATTTGAGAGCTGAAATAATTTACTCAGTCCGTTAACAAACAAGTGACCTTCAGAGCAGACAGGTCAAAGCAACGGCAGTCCAAACTCACAGGAGGACATCAACTATAGTTCGGTTACCCAGAGCACAATAACAAGCGGCTCCCGACCTTGAAAAAACCGAGCTGAGAAAACGTTAAATACCTTCTGTTTTATGCATTCTTTGAAAGTTTCTTAGTACTTCGCGTGGTAGCCGGGACGGACCAATTCATCATCCTGGTCACGGCACCATTTCGCATCCTGTAGTAGTGTATAAGAATACGAAGTCAAGTTGTTTTCTTGTTGATATATCTTTATTTTGGTGTAAGATGACAAAGGTTCGATGTTCTCCTCCACTCACTACAAAGCCGGGTCTTAACCGCCCTTGCCAACCCAATACGTCACGATTGAGCATCTCTCACCCTTTCATTCTCGATGCTCAATCGTGCTGTATCTGTTTCCCACTAGACTCTAATAATACCCCAGTACTCTTCCCTTACTGTTACACTGTTTATATTGTTTAACTGGGTCATTCAAGTAAAGTTAAGATAGTCGACCATACATAATAGATCATCGAGTACCAATGTTTGATATTTTGTATTTACGGAAAAGAAGTAGCAGCAATTAAGATGAGAAATAAATCATGAACATAGCATGATGTAACAAACGGTGTCTTGCCACCTGACCTTGTCTCCCCCCTTTCCCTCTCTCTCTCTCTCTCTCTCTCTCTCTCTCTCTCTCTCTCTCTCTCTCTCTCTCTCTCTCATATATATATATATATATATATATATATATATATATATATATATATATATATATATATATATAGCGAAATAATAATGTGAGGTATCAAAGAGAGGACAGGAATACGAGAAAACAGTTATAAACAATTTCCGCTTTGAAGATGACACAGTATTGATGGCGGAAAATGCGAAAGATCTACAACTTCGTGATATTGTTGTAACTGAGTGCAAAGGACGTTTTGTGGTTACCAAGAAAACAGAAGAAACGGTTATATCAAAGAAAATTATGACACGAAAGTGAGATAACAATAGAAGAGAAAGTGCTTAACCAAGTTAATAAATTTAAATACCTAGAGACAATGATAACATCAGATGGAAAATGCACGACAGAGATTAATAACAGAATAGAGCAAGCAAAAACTGCATTTCAGAACATGAAAAGTATCTTAAGCAATAAGTCACTAACATTTAATATAAGAAAGAGAGTGCTGGAATGATATATGCCCATTTTGCTATCCGGTCCATTTATCTTAGATTCGTTTGTAATTGTATGAACAGGTCCAAGTTTTCGCTGTCTGATTATGAAAGACAAGCTGTGATTACCGTAACCAAAGAATACCTACAAGGTAAATATATACACAAGAAATATGTAGCTGTTTGTTTCTTATATACTGTAACAAAGAAGCAGACATTATAAAAAAGAAATGATTTCTTGGCTGGCGGATTTCGCCGCATCTCGTCAGGTCCATATTGCGGAGCTATATATCAAGTTGAAACATGGATCATACTTTGGGTGAAACATGATGAGCATCGTGACTGACATTGCGCGAATGTGTAGAACGTTATATCCACGGAAATCTAACACTTAGCAGGAAGTCCTTCTGTTTACATAGTAACGGCTGGAATCGACTAATATATAATGCTTCTTAAAAACTTACAGTTTGGTTTTTGTACATATGCGTTTGGTGGGTGCTTAGCTTAGACTTTCTAATCTTTTCACACGAGATTTCTTCCTTCCATTATTGACGTCATGTGAGTGTAGATAAGCTCTAAACGTACTCTTCATCTGTTAAAAGATAATGCTAATTATAATGATCATAATAATGTGCCTTGCCGAGATACGGATTTGATCACAACCAGCTCTGCAAGCAGCCATCTGTGCTATTCATACGTTCAACCGCTAATGTTCAGTTAACAAGGACTAAATGAGCAGATGGCATACTGTATATGACATCTGGAGACACATACAATGCAACAACACTAGTGTAAGGTTAACCATGTTTTAACACGACGAGATCTTCACATGTTTAGGGCTTGTTTTTGTTTTAATGAGCTGTTATTTTAATACACCAATATTGTATATTTGCATAAAACAAATTTGCTTCTTTTAGGAAAATATAATTCTACGGTAATATGGATTCAACCTGCATAAAGGGCCGTGCTGTGTGCTGTGATACAGAGAGGCGGCCGCATCAGGCGGCAACGTGAAGGGGCTTCATAAAATCATTTTTAAAGAAAATAACATGTAAGGGGCGGCATTTCGAAGACTTGCATCATACTGAGAAAATCCACCGCACGGTACTGTCTGCATCGATCATTGGACACATTACGATTATCCTTTTATTGACAGCACAATGAGTATGTTTACAGTTGTATGGACATTGATAATACAAAATGAAAACAGCTAAGAAAAAGTGAGAGTTAATATACACAGACACAATGTACATACCTTATAGCGAACGCAAATTACAGTGTAAAAATAACGACAATAATGATAATAATAACGTAAACATATGTTAAAAATATATTACATCACAATATAACAAATTGACGATTCGATTTTAGCTATCTTTATCAGGAACAACACAAACAGATCTAAATAGAAACATGAAATTAGACAATTTAGTAAAAAATGACAATGTAAAACATAAAAGTTTGATATCCGAATGGAATAATCCAAAGCAACAGAATCATTTCAATTCACTAAATTACACACAGGAAAAAGCCGATCCACTACAAAGAGCTGAAGGGGAAGTACAATGTAATCAACTCCTCCAGACCATCACCTGAGACACCTAATGATGCCTTATGATCGTATGTAGTGGACCAGGCGTCTAACAATTTCCTCGTGTCTCTCCTGTGCAAAACTTCTCCCCCATAAGATTCAATCAAAATGTCACTCAATGAACAGTTACATATTCTACACCCCCCCCCCCTCCTCTATGCTGCCATGTGTAAATTACTTGTCACATCTAGAATCCATCAGCTTTATGATCTTCATCAACGAAAGTCTCCCGCACTTTTGTGGCATTGTTGAGTATCCATTGACCTCCCCAAAGCGTGCAACGCGAAAATACGCCTAATGTCGGGGAATTGAACTTGAGAACAGCCAACAGATAGTCGTTGATTATTTGTTTCAAGCTCGCGACAGTAAGCGGAAGATCTCTTTACTGAGATAATGGTTACTGTCATCGAACAGTATGGTCACCGCCAAGAAGAAAATCAGTATAAGTCTATCTTCTTGATACATGCCTAGAAAACTATAACAGTAAGTGAAAATGGAGTATTCCCACCTAGATAGGGTCAAAGAATACGAAGTCCTATATGTATGTTACAAAACCATTGAAAAACGTTACAAAAAGTTACATATGTATGTTACAAAACTTGTAAATTATAAATAGTTTTGTGTAATGGTTACTACCCTTGTGAAATACCGAAATTAGAAGAAATTCATGAAAATAGAATAGATGAAAAGTAAGAAAGTAAAGGACACTTGTCCACGCTTTGAGTCGCCTGGGTATATGGTGCTAGCCCCATATTGTCATAGACCAATCAGAATTCGGTGGAGGATGTGTTCACAATCACACTACTGCCTTTTTTTTACAGACGTTTCTCATGGTAACTACTTCAGGCCGGCTATACCTGGGGGTACGGTTCCAGTTTTTTTCCATAAAATTATGCTGGTATCTATTTTAGGCCGGTTTTACCTGGAGGTACAGTTCCAGTGTTTTCCATAAAATTATCCTGATATCTACTTTAGGCCGGTTCTACCTGGACGTATTGTTCCAACTTTTTCATAAAATTATCCTGGTATCTATTTTATGCCGGTTCTACTTGGAGGTACAGTTCCAGTTTTTAAATAATCACCAGTTCTAGTAGGGTTCGAAATAAAAAACAACAACCACTTGCACCAAAAGTGCTAGCCACTGTGCTAGCACAACTCCCCCTGACTCTGGTAGATGCTAAGTACTTTATGCATTGAGCCAAGAATCCCCATGTGTGGTCTGAAGTGAGAGATCTAGGCACTAATGGCTAGTTCCACAATGCAGTTTATATGGTTATTGAATTCAGTCAATTAATGCATATAATAGGCACCCGATATTTCTCTGGGTTGCCAAAGGAATGGAAGTGATAACTTCGTCTAAAAGAAATACACAAACTATTAGCTTGCATATAATTTGTATTTTATAGCCATGCATGAGTATGTTTTGGGCATATTTTGACCTATTGCTGTCTACAGCTCCGTACTTTGTAAAACACCTGCCAAAGTCTATCGATGCTGTGCTGGGCATGAACATCAGACTGGACTGTCTTCTGCGCGACAGAATTGAGCTTGTGGAGTGGTCAACATCCAAGTCCCCAATCCAGGAATTGGAGAAAGTCAAGAAGGATCTGGTGGATGAAGGATTCCATGGAGAGTTCATTCCTTATGAGACAAGACCACATGAACATCAATTGGAGGACAGAAAACAGTCAGACGTTAACAAGACCAAGTCAACAGGTAAATAAACAATTACTGTCATTAACATGTAACTATTGGTCTGTTGTTCGTACAGTTTTTGCAACAATAGTCCATGGCTTAAATGTTAACATTCGTAGAGTGCACCACAGTGTTACATATTGTTCTGGTGAAACAAAACAATGATTCGAAATACGCTATATCATTTATGTGTAATTAAGATATTAAACCCAGCAAAATTGGGTATGAATAGGTTCATGGATTAAAAACAGTCTTCACTGTGAAAAATTAAAGACAAAATTATCTGGAAAAAAATGTTGTTTAGTACGTTTTTTCTCGCAGGAGTTTAATATACCTATTTGTTTCCAATTCATACCGTCAGCCAGAAAATCAGCGTTCAGTGTTGAATATTCTCTGTGGTTGACGGGATTGGCCTATGGCAAGAACCCCGCGTTGTTTAAACTTGGAATATTCAGAGGTGTCGTCAATGTGGGTTCTTTCATGAAACCTGATTATTATTTTTTTTTTTGGTTAAATCTTACCACTTATCGCTAACATTGGAATGTGTGAATATTGTTCAATGGGATTGAATGTGAAATTTTGTACACTTCAAAGCATCGCTATGAAGTTGTACACATGTTTTTGTCAAGAAGATAATCGCAGGAAACTGTTTCATACTATTACAAATTCCGAAAAAAGAACAATGCATGCACTGGGACAACATTTGGCCATGGCCTATCCTGGTAATACGCATAATGGCTTACTACAGAATGCTGGACTCGTGTTCGTATCAAAGCATACAGACAATAGAGATTATCATAATAAGATGAATGGTAATGTATTTAGAGATTGGTTCGAGAATACAGTGCTTCAATCCCTAGATAGACCGTCGTGTCCAATTATCAACAATGCATGATATCAATGTTGTTGCCCAAGAAGACAAAATGCCTACGGCATCGAGCACAAAGGGGGCTATAAAGATATTGCTCCAAATGGAAAATATACCATTTCCAGAAACGTATTTCTAACTATAATTGTTGTCCCTTGTAAAACAGACGCCAAAAAGCAAGAAATATCAAATCGACAAGTTGATAGAAGAGCATCGTCATGGGTGCTTGAGACTTCCGCCGTACCATTCTCATTTTAACCCCATAGAATTTGTGTGGTCTTAAATTAAAGGACAGGTGGAAGCTGACAATACTATATTCAAATTGTCTGATGGCAAGATATTAACCCAGTCCGCGCTATTAAATATCGATAAAAGTTAGTGGGAAAATGTGAGGACCATGTGTTGAAAGAGAAGGATGACTATTGGAGAATGGATGGATTGAATTTTATGCAACCGAGAGCAGTCATCAACATACTGGAATCGTGCCACACAGAGTAAGGTGTGGGCAGATCGCTGACATTAATCCACATGCACACCTACTTGGATATTTTTGCTCCAACTATTCAGAAGAAGAATTGCAGGCTCTTAACATGACAGCATCGGCACAAACAATGCAACTTGTCAATAGCAACAGTTTGTATTCCACAGTGATGAATTTTCAATTCCGTAGGCCCTCAACGGTGACAAATAACTGGCATTGAAAACAAAAAAGCTCTAGACGCATTGAATACCAACCGAAGAGTAATATTGTGGTGGGGGACTGACATATTCTGGCATAACAAGAAACGTGAGAAGAAACACGTTGTCAAATGAGGGGACAACACACGAACATACGAATAATTCTATAAACGTCAATAAAAAGAGGACCAACATCTTGACCGTTATGAACGAAGCCCACTACAGAGACATTCACAGCTATATTCGCCGTGCAAAACAGGTAATCATGTTCTGTCTCAGCAGAGTAGACATTGTACCCACTCCCATACGAATTTGGGTACGCCTTGTATCGTCATCTGAATGGCGGGGCATTCATTACTGTAAAACAAGTTTGTTAGCGAGAAATCACTAATTTTTCACCAAAACTTCAAAGAAATGTCGCCGCTTTCCATGATTTAAGTTGCTTTTGGACCTGTCAAAGACATATTCCTTGGGTGGCGGTAAATATAAGACGGCAGGAAAAATTTCACAACGATGCAACAGACAGTTTTCAAAATAATTGATCGTGAATGACAGCATTCATTTCTAGACAGACTAAAGTACATCAACAGCACCTGAAAAATACTGGTGTTGACTGCAACATCCTGTAAGGGATATGCAACATTTAAAACAAAAAGATCTGTTTCACCAGGCCTGCTGCTCAGTACAACCGGCTTCGACAAGCATCTTTGAGGGTGTTTGCTATGACTATTCTTGTTCGAATCTCATCAGACACCTTCCATCCGATGTCACGACTGTTCAGAGATCAGTTGAAACATTGCATCTATTTGATATTTTTAACATCTATTAAGCACGTTATAGTCAATCAATCAATCAATCAATCACTCCAGTTGGTGGATCTGCAACAATTAGTAGATGTAGTTGTTGCACTCAGTGAACAACTGGGATTAGAATTAAATTATAAAACGACACAGATTATGATCGTCACTAGGAAGAACGGAATACCACAATGCAATATACAAGTAAATGGGAATATTCTTCAACAAGTGAATTGGTACAGTTAATTCGGAACAGTCATAACACCTGATGGGAGATGCCTTGTGGAGATTGGAACAAGAATCGCCATAACGAAAGTAGCCTTTAGCAAGATGAAAAACATACTGACCAATAAAAAGATGTCAATTAAAACGAGGAGCCTGTTCTTTTGTATGGATGTGAAACTTGGACAATGAGCAGTCAAGCTGAAAAACATCTGATAGCTGCGGAAATGTGGTTTCTGAGGAAAATGCAAATAGTACCATGGACAGACAGAAAAGCCAATGACCAAGTTAGTTAGTTAGTTAGTCGCGGTTCCAACTTCACAGCAACGGGTCGTCCCCATTATGCTCTGTTCCTGTGCCAGTGAATATCACATAAAACGCTCCCCACTGCCCAATGTGAAAAGTGGAAAAGACAGGATTCTCGACAAACAACAGCCCGCACAGATACACTGTGCATAATGCCGCCACCAGAATGTCAACACAATAGTCCTCCACGAAACATCCAGTTTATTTCTGATGGAATCGGCAGTGATTTTCCCATCTGGATGTTTCCTAGATGTTCACCCACACAGTCCATGAAAATACAGTTCATCGTCAACGGCAGTGGCCGTCAACCAGAAGCCCAGCAGCCACGCATTTCCGCATAAGGCACAAACTGGTCAACTCTGGGACATAGCCAGCTGCCACCGCTCTGAACATGCAGTCACGTTCCAAAATACCTTGGGCAGATTCAAAAGCATTTCACATGAATCTCACAGCTCACAGTGTTGCGCCACGCACTCACTCAGTAGCAGGGCGATGGAACCATAGCCTCCTTAGTCGCCTCTTACGACATGCGTGGTAGGCTACAGTGTTGCTAATCTTTGTTTCCCTTATGGGCCCCGGCAACACACGGGAGAATGACCAAGTACTACATGAGACAAATGAAAATCGTAAATTGATTAGAGAAATTAGACGTAGACAGTCAAAAGTTTTTGGACATGTTTTGAGAAGAAATGGATTAGAAAACTTAGTGACAACTGGCAAGATCGAAGTGAACAGACCAAGGGGAAGACCAGAAAGTAAATACCTGGATGGCTTAGCCACATGGCATGGTCGAGACAGGAACACTGAGCTGATCCACGACTCTGGTGATCGAGTGAAATGGCGAGTCATGACCGCCCACGCTTTCAGGCATGGCACATGATTGATTGATCCAGTTGTTAGTGCACTAACACACTATTCTATCTACATACATATAGGGGTGTAAACTCACATTTGTATGTGTACACAAGGACATGGCCAATTAATATCCTAGATATCGCCCCTTCTGCTTCTGCTGATTGCGCTATCCTTGTCAAAGGACCCTGTTACATGCCCTTGGTGAGTATTTAATTTTTTAATAGACCAAGCGACACTCGGTGGGTGATATAGTCAATATATATCGCCGGTCGCTTTTACTGCTTAAGACATTTCCTTGTACCTATTTTAGGCTGGGTCGACCTGGCAGCTCAAGTCAATTTTATAAATCCGCCCGTCCGCGGGTTCCAACCCATTTACTGGGCCGGCAAATAAACGTCTGACCACTGTGCTACCGCGGCCTTATACTGTGCTTGTTGCTAGAGACTTAATGAATATACGGAGGAATGTGTAAAGTGAAACTTAAGCATTGAATAGTTTGGTTCGTTTAATGCTTGGTTGGTTGGTTGGTTGGTTTGTTGGTTGGTTGGTTGGTTGGTTGGTTGGCTGGATGGATGTATTATTGATGAGTGTGATGTATGGTTGGTTAGTTGAATATATGGTTGGATGGTTGGATGCATCTTTGGTTGGTTAGTTGAATATATGGTTGGTTGGTTGGATGGATGTATTGTTGGTTGGTTGGTTAGTTGAATATGTGATTGGTTGGTTGAATGTATGGTTTAATGGTTAGTTTAATGTATGGTTGGTTGTTTGGATGGATGTATTGTTGGTTGGTTGGATGTATGGTTGGTTGGTTGGCTAGTTGAATATATGGTTGGTTGGTTGGTTTGATGTAATGAATTGAATTGAATTTATCCTTATTTTCAAAGGGTAACAAATTGGGCGCATAGGCCCGTCTTACATTCGGCCCTTCCAATCACTCATCTTTCGTTCATCAACAGTGCATGATGCATTCACATAGGACAAAACATTGTCAAATAAATGTTGTAAGCATAAACAATGCATATTCTCATGTTATGTGACGCAACCCCCTCCCACACACCCTCCAACCACACATACACATCCCTCACACACGCACATCAACCACTCATACCCACATATCTTTCCATCCGTACACACATTTCCCCGCCCACCCACACATTTCCCCGCCCACCCACACATTTCACAACCACCCACACACCCCAACAACCACACACACATCCCCCACCGACACACATTCCCCCACCACACACACACACACATCTCCCACGCAAACACACACCCCCATACACATCCCAGACCTATCAACACCCACATATCCCCCACCCGCCAACATCCACACATTCCACTACTCACCAACACCCACGCAAACACACAAACTCAACCCACATCCTCCTCCCACACATCCCTCAACCACCCACACGCCCCATCCATACTCACATCCCTCCACCCGCCAACCCACTCATCTCCGCACCTACCTACACATCCTCCACAAACCCACACATCCCACACCTCCCCACCCACCCACTCACATCCCCACCTGCACACATCTCCCCACCCACATACTTTTCCCATACTCCATCACACCTCTCCCACTTACCTCCACAATCCACACATACACTCCCTATCCACACATTCCCTCACCCACACACAAACACCGACCCACACACAAACATCCTCAACCCCAACACCTCTTCCATCCACATACCTTCAGCCACACCCATCCCCCAACCCATACACCCATCCCCACACCCTCTACACACATCCCCACACACCCATCCACATACCCCACCCACACATTTACACCCCCACCCACCAATACCCACACACTCACACACTTCCCTCGCCCACACTGACTCCCCCACCGACCCACTCACATTTCCACCCAGAAACATCCCTCATCCAAACAATTATTCCTTCACCAACCAACACATCTCTCCACCCACCCACCAAGCCACATACAATTCCCCCATCCACACACACATACCCCCACCCACAAACTCATCCCCAACACAAACACCATCCTCACATCTAGACACACACATAATGCCTAAAATAATCACTAAAGCTAATGTGAACAAACTCCCACACTTATACACACACCTACACTGACGATTATCGTGAGCATTCTCACGAAAATGTAAAAATTGGAGAGCAAATTATGCACATACATTGTGTAGCGTAAAAAAATAGTGATGCAATACAATAAGTTGATTCCTAAAATTGACATAAGCGTGATGGAATAAGCAGGGCACAAACTTTTGTCAGTATGTGTTAGAACATCAAGTGGCAGTAAATATGATATTATGATGAGTATACAGAAAAAATATGGAATAGCACGTCACATGATATACATGCGCTCAACCCTCTCTATCTCTCTTTTTTTTTTTTTTTTTTTGGTGTTGTTTCTTTCACACACACTAACTCTCCCGTTGTCTCATTCCCCCCACCCACACACCCATCCTCCACCCACAAACACACACCCAATCACATATCCTCCACCACCATCCCACACACCTCTCACCCCCAACCAAACACACACCTCCCACCCACACATACCCCATCACCCACATATACCCCTGTAACAAGACCCCGGGACTTGGACAGGTAATGTACACGTAGTTATATCCCCCGCACTTGCTCCGACCACCTCCCGTGGACTTTCCATCTACTAGCCCCCTGTGAGCAGGGAAACCCGCTCTTCCCTACCCAAATATGGATACCCACCCACAGGGGGCTCGGACAAGACAACAGTCGTACCCTCAAACGAATTTAGACGGGATTCCCCAGGATATTATTAGCAGTGACGGGAGACCACTCGCCTGGCGCCGGCCGATAGGAAATTCCCAGTGTGAAGGCATGTGCACTGGGTCATTTTGTCACAACCCACACACATCTTCCCACAAACACATACTTCCCCCACCTATATACTCATCCTCCACACGAATCTATCCACTCAAATACTCATCCCACAACCACTCACACCTACACATCCCCCACCCGCCCATCAACACATACATCTCCCATCTACCCACCCACACTCACACAGCCAAACCAACCAGCCAAACACACATCCCCACCCTCACATACATCTTTTACCTATATGCACATCCCAAATCCCCCATCCACCCACACACCTCACCCATCTTCCCTCCCACACAAAACCCACCCTTATACACATCCCCACCCACACATATGCACATCCCCACCCACCGTCTCCAGCCCACGCACACATACCTCCACTTATAAACACGCTCACCACCCACACATACATCCTCCACCCACCCACACACACACTCCCAACCCACACAGACATATCCCCCACCCACAAACACATCCCCACACCGATCACACACCCATCCCTCAACCTACACACATCTTCCCACCGCCACATCCATTCACTCACCCACCCACCCACCCACATACACATGCCCCAGCAACACAAGCCCCAACTACCAACACCCACACCCTTTCACCCCATTATCCTTCACCCACACACACATCCCTCTCCCACCACACATCTCCCACTCACAACCCCTCCACACATCCCTCACCCACCACACATCTCCCACTCACAACCCCTCCACACATACATCCCCCACATAGTCACTCACACACACACACATCGTCAGATCTAGACACTTACATGATGCCTCACATTTTCACTGAAACTAGTATGAACAAACTCCCGCACTTTACACACACATACACTGACAATTGTCGTCGGCATTCTCGCAAAAATTGTAAAAGAAAAAATGGATAAAAATTGTACATATACATTGTGTAACGTAGACATTAGTGATGCAATTCAACTCTCACTTTTTTTTCTTACACACACACTCTCTATCTCTCTTACTCACTCATACTAACTCTCTCGATCACTCTACAGTAATGTGCATGTGTTCGTATTATAAATGATTATATCAAGTGGCATACAAAATGTTAATATGAAAGATGAGAATACTCAAAACAATATGGAATCAAAGAAGATGCTGCAATAGACCATCTCAGCGGAAGTTTCTGATACTATAGTGGATGTTTATATTGAAGGTGGTAAGTAAGCGAGGTGTTAGAACCATGCTAGGCAAACAATTTATCATAATGAAAGCAATAAACCTTTTCAGCATTTTGAATATTACAGCCAGTCAGTACTTTAAAACCAAAATGTTCATGTAATCGTCCGGACATTTGTTTATATTTCTCCACTGCCATGTTGCTACTTGTAGACTTCCGGTTCATTTGTATATGTGATAGGATAAAAGTTTTCTATTAATTGTTTAAAAAAAATTAATCGTTAATAAAAATTAACGATTAATCGATTAATTAATCGTTAACTCTCCCCAGCCCTAACACACACACACACACACACACACACACACACACACACACACACACACACACACATATATATATATATATATATATATATATATATATATATATATATATATAAAAGAAAGATTCTCCTCGAATATCAAGAAAACAGTAACAGGACCCGGCTCGTTACAAGAGTTCGCTGAACATTCTGTGCTGCAACTCCAATTATTAGGTACAGAACCACACCTATTCCCACCCCAGCAATAAAAGAATCTACCCCTCTGTACGCCACATCTAATTGCATTTACCAATTCACATGCAGGTTCGAGTCTACCTATATTGGCAGAACAGAGAGGCAGTTACACACCAGGATTGTTGAACACATACCAAACTGGGTCAACAAGAAACTACACACAAGCGATGGGATAATGGGAAGTGTGACACACCACAATTATAAATTTCCGGCGTCGTCCATTGCAGGTCATGTCTTGGAAACCGGTCATATCATTGATAGAGACAACGCTTTTCGCGTGTTGTTTCATACACAAAATAGTCGTTTGTTAAAGTTTGCAGAAGCGATAATGATCCATCTGCACAAGTCTATTTTGTGCAAACAGAAAGACATGATAGTCAATTTAAAATTACCATAGAACATGTGAACATGTGTATATTACAGCTTGAACGATGAATCTCATTATCTTACTCTACGTTGTGTGACATCTGCCGTCAGTACCTGACGAGATGCAGCGAAATGTGCCAGGCAATAAATCGTACTATGTTTGGTTTGTGTCTTCGTTATTCAAAGTAACAATGGTGACGTACAAGACAATTGTGACATCAAAATCTGACACTGAAATAGAAGGGACAATTCTTAATCAAGTGGATAATTTTAAATACCTAGTGGGCATTTATAACATCAGATGGAAGATTTACAACAACAACAACAACAACAACAAAACTTTATTTTGAAAGGGTTAAGAATTGGGCACGCAGAGATTAAGAGCAGAATAGGGCAAGCAAAAGCCGCATTTCAGAAAATGAATAGTATCTTATGCAATAAGTCATTATCACTGAATGCAAAAAGGAGTGTGCTGAAATTCTATATAGAAACAGTTTTGCTGTAAGTCAGTGAATCTATGAATGTAAATGAACAAATTAGGAAATTAGAAGCAACATAGATGTGGTTCCTGAGACGAATGTTGCAAATTCCTTGGACTGCTAGAGTAACTAACAACAATTGCCTGAAAGAGGCTAATGAAACTAGAAAAATTATATACAACAAGTAAGAAAGAGACAAGCAGCTTTCTTTAGTCATTTAGATGAGAAGAGAGGCATTGGAGAACATCGTGACAACTGGAAGGATCGAGGGGAAGGAGAGCAGAGTTGCCATTCTAGATGTTTTAATATAGATCTAGTATGTTTTTGCCTGCGTCTAGATAGTCGTTTTTTGACGCTTAGATGGTAGATGTAATTCTAGATGTTTTTCATTTGGAGTTAGATATTTTAGATTTTTGGTCAGTAAAAATTAGACTTGGAGAATTTCGCTGCAATTGGTACCGATAATGCCTTGGTAATGGTTGGTATCAACCATGGGGTTTATGCCAAATTGAAGAAAGATATCCCATCTTTAATCCTTATAAAATGTGCGTGTCATTCCTTGCAGCTAGCATTATGCCACATCAGAATGTTTACCAAGGAATTTGGAATTCCTTATTGCTGAAAACATAATTGGTTCTCCAAATCATCTGTCAGACAACAGGAATACAACAATTTATATAAAGCATTAAATGATAGTTCCTTACCACTGAAAATTCTGTCATATTGCAAAACTAGATGGTTATAATTCAGCTGTTTAAATAATTGTGAGCCAATGGTCGGAGTTGAAGACACACTTCGAAATAACAAGAAAAAGTGAAAAGTGCTACACAGCTGAAATACTATATGGAATGTACAGTGATGAAAAAAATTGGCATTAATTCTCTATTTACAATCCCATTCTAAGTGAAGTGCAAAAAGTTAATAAACTGTTTGAATCTAAAAATGTTGATAAAGTTAAATTACTTGACGATCTCACTTTGCAATTTCACTCAGTTGGTAAAATACTTATATTCCCAACTTCTAAAGCTGATTTGGTCACGTGCACTATAGAGAGCTATTTGGCTCCTAAGTTATGCCTGGGATACCACATCGAATCACAAATTGATGGTTTACAAACAAAAGGACTTTTAACAGAAAATGAAGAGAACAACTTAAGAAAGCTCTGTCAAGAGATCCTTGTCTTATTATTCAAGCAATTGAAGCAGAGACTTCCTGAAATGTTAGATGTATTGAAAAATATTTAAATTTATCTTTTTTGTTAACAACGTACTTCAGCAGTAAAGGACATACCTAAATATTGTCAAGTTATGAAAATTTTAGGGGCTACTGATAATAGTGTGGCGGAAACAGAATATCAGTTAATCAAACTAAATTTGGTTGACTGGACAAACAAAACAGAAACTGAAGCTTTTTGGAGTAAAGTAAGACAATTTAAAGATGCCTCAGAAAACAGTCCATTCTGTAAGATCTTTGAGTGTGCAATGTCTGCCATGATACTACCCTATTCAAATGCTGATGTAGAAAGCGTTTTCAGTGCTATGAATTATATAAAATCTAAGCTAAGAATTAGGATTAAACTTGACCTTTTAAATGCTATCTTGAAAATAATATTTGGCCTGATGAGAGTAGGGAAATGCTGTTCAACTTATCATCTTCCTGATCGTGTATTAAAAGAAATTGGAACAGCTAAAGTATACCATTCTTTTATTAATCTGAAGCTTCAACTTCATCATCCAAGCTAAGTTTATCCTGTGGATCTTGTGAGATGAGGACATGATTCTATAGGATAAGTCACATCGATATCTATGTAATTTCTTACTTTATTTTTCAATCTGGATGTGTTTCTAGACATTTCATCTATACAATGTAGATGTCTATACATCCATTTCTAGATGTTTTCTGTCAAATAAAAGTGGCAAACCTGGAGTAGATGCAGGCCAAGAGAAGTGATGCTGCATGGATTGAGACTGTGGCAGTGAGTAATACCATCAGCAGAGTTGATCCAGAACACCAAGGACCGAGATCTGTGAAGAGCCATGGACGCCCACGCCAATTGGCAGGGCACTTGATGATGATGATATGAAACGGGCCACTGTCTTAGTGGGCAGTTGTACTCACTTACTATTTTGTTTAATCGAAGGGAGATAACCTTCTTCTTTATTGATGTTTGATTCTATAGTATCGGAAAATTTCAATTTCAAAGCAACTATTTTGTGTTAGAAATATCTTGATTTGTCCAAACCTACGATCATAAATTAAATTAAAACTATTTTAATATAAGTAAAATTTATAGAATGCTGCACATCTGCTGGCAATATATTGCACAAATATTAACCAGGTTGCGTCAATTGCCCTGTAGTTAAAATCATAATGTGTCCAATTTGTGGCTGTAGACTATTGATTAACAAACTTTCTCTAGGAGGGAAAGTGGCGAGCCGCCACATCCCTTAATGTTCGCAATATATTATAGGATTGATTGATTGATCTAGGAACAGACATCACAGCATTCGGGACATTCCCATAAGCGCTCCGTCCCCATCCTCAGCAACCAGCGAAGAGTTCCAACACTAATAGTTCCAGTAGCAATCTGATTATATGTCCGTCTCGCCTTTCCTCTGAGCGTCGAGCGTCGGCCAGATCCCCTCGTCACTCCTCGCTGCCTCATTCTAACCAGACTATGGTGATCCATTTGCTCCTCCGAGGTGTACACGTGCTCCCACAAGGCCGCAACCACATCTGCCTTGTCATGCATCAATACTTCCACCAAGTTCTGCCGAGCCAGCCAATGCATCTCCCATCCGATGTTATTACTGTTCCGAGATAATTGTATCTATTTACTTGTTGAAGAATATTATAGGAGTGCTCATCATCTCATCTCATCTCATCATGTTCCTCTTATACCTTGCGGTGTCGAGGTGAAGTATAAACATTGTGAGAGTACCCGATTATGAACTTCATATATCGATATTCCCATAGACTGCTATTCCCTCCGTCCAACGTTTACGTGGTCGGCCTCTTCCTGTTTCCATCTGGTCTGTACATCATTGCTTGTTATGGTATGCTGTTGACTAGTAACCTACTTGCATGGCCAAACCATTTGACTTGCTGCTTTCTAATAAAATCTAGTGCTGCTTTAACCCCCACTTTAATCCTAATTTCTTCATTTCTGATCTTATCTCTTCTTGAAACGTTGAGTATTCTTCTCAGGAACCTCATTTCTGTTGTGATTTTTCTTTCCTCTTTTTCTGTCATTGTCCAGGTTTGGCATTGGTAGCATAGAAGTCATGTTATGTTCCCTACACTTTTCATCTAGACTATTCATGTGGTCTTGTAATTCAGCTTCTGATTTCGCTATTAGTGCTTGGTCGTCCGCAAACAGGAGTTCTCTAATGGTTAGATTTGCAGACGGTTCTTCTTCTGTGTTCTCGTCATGCGGTATTCTTGCTGTCTCTGCTTGGCTGGTTTCTTTACATATAGGAGTGCAGATGTCACAAAGTTCGCACTGAAATGATCGTTTATTATTCTCTGCATCCGTAGATGTAAGAAT
Organism: Cepaea nemoralis; assembly: GCA_014155875.1. NCBI lineage: Eukaryota > Metazoa > Mollusca > Gastropoda > Stylommatophora > Helicidae > Cepaea > Cepaea nemoralis. The sequence goes on along the minus strand of JACEFZ010014317.1, from coordinate 141,945 downwards.
TCTAGGACACATTAGACCAGGGGTGGCCAACACCTGGCCGCCTGCTGCCCACCAGGAGTCATGTTGCGGCCCGTGCAACTAGGTCAAATGAACATAGTTAACTTTATTGTACATATCACCTAAAGAACATTACATCATGAGTCGTTCGTATCATCCATCCATCATGTGCCATGCCGGTAAGCGTGGGCGGTCATGTTCTGCCATCTCACTCGATCACCAGACTCGTGGATCAGATCCGTGTTTCTGTCTCGACCATGCCACAAGGCCAAGCCATCCAGGTACTTGCTTCTAGGTCTTCCCCTTGGTCTGTTCCCCTCGATCTTACCAGTTGTCACCAAGTTGTTCTCCAGATCATTTCTTCTCATAACATGCCCAACAATTTGTGACTGTCTACGTCTAATGTCTCTAATCAGTTTACGATCTTCATTTGTTTCTTGAAGAACTTGTTCATTTGTCTTTCTGGCTGTCCATGGTATTCTTTGCATTTTCCTCAGAAAACACATTTCTACAGCCATCAGATGTTTTTCAGCCTGACTGCTCATTGTCCAAGCTTCACATCCATATAAGAGTACAGGTTCTATGTAGCATCTCAACACTCTTTTTCTCGTTTCAATTGACATCTTTTTATTGGTCAGTTTGTTTTTCATCTTGCTAAAGGCTACTTTTGCCATGGCGATTCTTGTTCTAAGCTCTTCAATGCATCTCCAATCAGATGTTATTACTGTTCCGAGATAATTGTGCCTATTCACTTGTTGAAGGGACGCAGAGGTGTTTCCAAGGCAGCAGGGCCCGGTTATATACTGGCAAAGACCTATTAACGCGTCCTCGCCGAGCGTCCTGGGCAACAGGTCCCTTCAGGGTCCTGGCTGAAGTCAATAGGATCGCCGATTCCTCCGAAGTCGGAGAGTGTCTGCCTGTATGGCGAGGAACCACCAGTCTGCACACCAATAAGCCAGACATGGGACAACGGATACTCACGCAAAACTCAGGTCCTGTATGACATCACACCGATGTTGGACAACAGGATGTCTTCATCCGACACACAGGACTTTGCGTTGGAGCTCAAGCCAACGAACACAAGCAAGCAAGCAAGCATCTGGAAAAAAAAACTGAAATCGGAAATAATAAACATAAAAATGATGTCAACAGAAACGTGTTCATAGCATTAAGTAATCTCTTCAATTTGAATAGCTGCGGAGGTCTGCTGTTTGTATCTTTATCTTAGTTCAGGGACAAACAGTAGTTGAGGGAAGTGAACGAGCTGATAAACTTGCTGGCTCTGTATTCCCTACAGATGGCCAGAACATGGGTCGTTTACTTAAAACAATGTCGAGAGTGGAAGGCATTCACGCCGTGTGCAGAATGAGAGACTGGGGAGTAAGAATTGCCACGACAGACACGAGAGGCATATCGGGAGAGTGAGGGCCTCGGCAACCAGCACAGAACTGGTACTATTAGTCGCCGGACTCTAATGATAACTTGGAGGAGGATCTGAGCACCTATGGACATGTCCGGAGTGCAAAGATGATAAGCCAACAGATAACTAACTAACTAACTAACTAACTTAACTAACTAACTAATCTCTTCAATTTCCTGCACTAAACGTGTGAACCACTGCTGCAAATTTTCATTGGTTTATCCAATTTTACTTGAGTTCATATGTACCTGGTTTTGTAGATCGCATGACATTGCTCTTGCATAAGTACAATTAGTGCTTAAGGTTGTGCATGCTAAGAGTGTAATTCTTCCATGAGGCACCAGCCGGTCTAATCTGGAAAGCCAAACTTGCACGTATCTTGTTTGGGTGGCTATTCTACAACAATTACAATTGGATTACAATTGGTTTACAATTAAATTGTAAGAAGACACAGATTATGGTCGTCACTAGAAAGAATGAAATACTCCAATGCAATATACAAGTAAATGGAAATATTTTTAAACAAGTGAATCTGTACAATTATCTCGGAACAGTCATGACATCTGATGGGAGATGCCTTGAAGAGGTTAGAACAAGAATCGCCATGGCGAAGTTAGCCTTTTGCAAGATTCAAAACATACTGACCAATAAAAGGAGGTCATTTGCAACGAGAAACAAGGAAAGTGTACTTGTGTATGGAAGTGAAGCGTGGACAATGAGCAGACAAGCTGAAAAACATCTGAAGGCTGGAGAAATGTGGTTTCTGAGGAAAATGCAAAAAAATGCCATGGACAGACAGAAAAATGAATGACCAAATTCTACAAGAAACAAATGAAAACTGTAAACTGATTTGAGAAATTAGACGTAGGCAGTCACAGTTTGTTGGACACGTTATGAGAAATAAACTGGAGAACTTTGTGACAACTGGCAAGATCGATGGGGAAGAAAATAAGGGGAAAGCAGATAAGTAAATATCTGGATGTCTTGGCTACGTGGCATGTTCGAGACAAGAACACTGAGCTGATCCACAACTCTGATGATCGCGTGAGATGGCGAAACATGACCGTCTACATTATCGGCACGTCACATGATGAATGCATTCTATAATCCAATGTTTGCTGTATGAGTTCAGACATAGCACTCCTTACTACGTTCAACATTATATGTTGGTTTGTTGATTTCTCGCTTGCTTAATTGGTTGGCTGGTTGATTTGTTGGTATCTTTGTTGATTGGTCAGCTGATTGATTGATTAATTACATTGGCAGGTTATTTAATTGATTGGTTGTTTGGTTTGCTTCGTTGTTTCGTTGACTGATTATTGGTTGGTTTACTAGTTGTTTTTATTTTTTGTATGTGGTCAATCTAATGATTGACTGCTTGTTTTATTGAGGGTTGATATGTTGCTTGGTTGTTTGGTCGATTAGTTAGTTGACTGGTTAGTTGGTTGGCTGGCTGGTTCTGTGATTGCTTGTTGGTTATTTAGTTTGTTGATTGTCTGGTTGATTGGTCGAATCGTTGGTTGGTTTAGCTGATTCTATCTTTTATTGGACAAACAGTAATATACACTATTATGAGCAATTTGTAAAGCTGATGCGTTAATAAAAATGTCAAAAATGTGCATTTATAATATTCTACAATTCCATATATACATGCTTCTAATAATATTCATACACCTCCACAGACCAAGATGAAAAGACCACAGAGCACATCAGCTTCACGAGAGATCTCCACAACTTGGAGCAACAGGCTGGAAGTGATGTAGTCTTTGAATGTACCACAGCAGGAGGGTCCGAGCCTGAGATAAAATGGTGAGGTTGCTGCTATAAACTGTTTAAACATAGTTGCATATCCTCTACAGGGCGTCATAGTCAACGATAGCATTGTTTGACTTATTGTAATTTCTTGGCATATTTACGTTCAGTAGTTTGCCATTGCTCTCTGAACGACCGGCACACATACCATTGTACGGAAACCAACGCAAGGCTGTCTGCTGCCGAAGCCGCCAGCATTGCTGTGTTTCGAATGCGGTAGGCGGGAATACGAATTGCGTCCGTAATCCCTTAACCACAGATCCATATAAATTGTATTGACCAACAATTTGTGAATTGGCATACAAACTGTGGTTGTTTCAATAGTTAGTTAACTGGCTTACAAACTGTGATTATTTCAATAATTAATGAATTGGCTTACAAACTTGGTTTGTTTCAGTAATTAGTGAACTAGCTTACAAACTATGTGGTTTTTTCAATAATTAGTGAATTGGCTTACAAAATGTGGTTGTTTCAGTAATTAATGAACTAGCTTACAAACTGTGTGGTTTTTTCAATAATTAGTGAACGGATTGATCAATTTACTCATCGCTTCCTTTCCTTTAAAGGAAAATCATAAAATTAACCAGTGCTCATTTTGTGCTGGACAAAAAAATTTTCTTCAACTGTTGGAGATTCAACCCAGACCAATATCTTAGTGTATAAGCACACTACACACTCTTCTGGGACAACCATTAGACTATAGTTGATTGACACTGTCCATATACACAACTGCAAAAACCATTTCGACAATGAAGAAATAGAAAACGTCACAAACTTTTAATATCTTGGCTCTATAATTAATAACAATATCAGACGTAGAGTGACAATAGCAATTCGTATGTTAAACACTACTGAGATTCTATTGCACAACAAGAGAAAACAAATTAGTGTAAAATAAATTTTAAATAAATTGTTACAGATTAATTCTTATAATATCGTGACGCAAGAAGAAGAAATATACTCACATTCTAACAGATCTGACCATCGAAGACAGCTGGCTCATAAACATCATCTCATCTCATCCCATTGATTGATTGATTGATTGATTGATTGATTGATTGATCTAGGAACCGACATCACAGCATTCGGGACATTCCCATAAGCGCTCCGTCCCATTCCTCTGGTACCTTGCGGTGTCGAAGGTGAAGCATAAACAGCGGGAGAATGTCCGTGTAAGGGTTTCAGTATGAAGATTCCCATGGACTCGATTATTCCATATGTCCATCGTTTACGTGGTCGGCCTCTCCTTCTGTCTTCATTTGGTCTGTACGTCATTGCTAGTTGTGCCATAATGGTAGTTGGTAGCCTAGTTATATGGCCGAACCATTAAGAGTATCATGTCTTGAAAACTCAAATATGTTGGCCGTATTAAATACCCCGGTGGTTGGGGAAGAATAATATGGCAGGGATGATTCCTGGAAGACAAGGCTAGGGTCTACCAGCCCAGAACTTTGAATAATCTTTGTGCATGAAAATGTTTGAGGTAGGTGGACTGTCAAAGTATCAGAAATCCTTTTTGTGGTCCGTGATGAAAGCAACGTCCTGCAGAGGTTCTTCTTAGTGATGCCTTATACTGGAAGATGTGCTTGCTGGCATGAGGGTCTGGGTTTCTGTACTCGCTTGCTGGCATGATGTTCTGTCTGTTCTCTACAGCAGTGGTGTCGGATGTATGGATTGATGGCTCAACCCCAAAGAGAGAAAGGATACTAAGTTGCTCTTTCTCAATGTGATCATGTCCGTTTAATTATGTTAACCTTTAATGGCTCAGTTGAATGAGTCCATAAATAGCGTCTCAGAAAGCCAAGGAATATCTCTGAGAAAATATTTAAAAGTTGTTTTCCCCCTTATTACCCCAAAATCCTTTTGGTGGTTCCTTGCCTCTTCTCTCTCAGTTAACCTAATTTTATCTAGGGTTGTCTTGAATAAACTAATTGACTATGACAAGTAAAAAAATACACTCAATAGATGACTTGATCTCAATTTTATGATTTAATAAACATAAACTGGGTTGTTGAACAGTACATAAAAAATACAATCCCATTCAATACAACAATGTCATCTACATATATTTATAACTGTCCATCATTGATGTGCCAAATATAATATTTATATCACCAGATATATATCTGTCTTTCAATCACATGTTCTGCTCCTCATCTACTGGCATGTGTGTAATCTGAAAAAAAAAAGAACTGGATACAATCCTGTCTCTCCACTTCTAGATTTGTGGATCCCTTGTGGTAATCACTCAATGACTATGTTATTTTTTTTTGGTGTGTTTTGGTGTTGATCTGTTCTAGGTCTGAGCAGAATATTGGCTCTAGTTTTCTAATTCTCTACATAGACTAAGTAAATTTTGAGACCTGTCCTTTGCAGAGGAAAATCTTTTAGGTTTCTACACTACTCTATCAAGGACATCACTCAACAAGGTGCTCACTCAACAAGGTGCTACATTCACAAAGTGCTGCATTCACAAAGTGCTGCATTCAACCTAGTCAGGTCTGGATCTAGCTGGATCTAGACATTCCCTGAAATTTCAGCAATCAACATACATCTAATAACATCCTTAATATGACATTAGAAATGAAATGCTGTAAACTCCTAAGAACACAACAAGTGAAATCAATAAAATGAATCTTGTTCCTAGAGAAAAATAAACATAGGAGAAAGATAGTCTTGGTGTTCTCAATTAGTTATCACCAACATAATTATTTGCTCTCCATCCAATCTTCCACTATCAGGTGTTCAAGGTTTAAACTAGCAGATGTGCAGTTTCATCTTCACCTATGCCTGTCCTCAGGTCTCCAGGTTAAGTAATACCTTGATTGATTTGGAATTTGACAATTATGTTGACCATCCTCTTCTGTACCTAGTTATTTTATCCACATCTTCTTCCATTAAAGAAAAAGGGTCTCATACATTAAGGGTTTTAGAAATCATTCCCTATTGCAATGAGTAGTTGCTTATAAACAATATAAGTACATCATGGTATCAATTCTTGTATAGTATTCAGGTGAATTCTTTTCTAATCAAAAGTTTTAAGGCGAGTATATTCCCCCATCTTCACCGTGTCTGTACTATGCTTGTACTTCATTTATCATCATCATTCTCATTATCATCATCATCATTGTTATTACAATCATCATCATCATTCTCATCATTATCATTATATCATTCTCATCATCATCATTATCATTACAATCATCTTCTTCATTACAATCATCAGGACACTAGACCATAAGTTGCAACAGGAGTGACATGAAATACAAGGTGGTGTCTTGCTTCAGATACAAAACCAGATGCTTGTAGTACGTGTAATGTAATATGGGTTGTGTCGTGCTTAGGGCACAAACCGAGATGATGGTACCATGAATGATATTAATACAAAGTGGTGTCATGCGTCGGAGTGCACTAAATGATTAATTAGTGTTTGGGTTATGCCGAACATGTTCTCTTGTGATAGACAGGACATTATACATCAAAGTTGCCTTCTATCATGAGATTGATAGCTTATACTCTCTCTTAGCATGTACTCCTCTTCACTCATACTCCTCATTCATCAGACATAATATTCATATGTGCATGGATGATCATTTCACTCACCCATCAGACATAATATTCATATGTGCATGGATGATCATTTCACTCATTCATCAGACATGATATTCATATGTGCATGTAAGATAAGTAATTATACTTATGTGATTTCCCAATGATAACTTTAAATGTTAACACCATTGACACAATGAAATCTCAATCATTCCTCAGACACAATCATATCTGTATAGATGACAATTAAGCATATGTATGTGCTTTACACAGAATACATTCACAGATTCAACCACAATGACATCACACTGGAATCTAAATCACTCCATCATCCTTCATCAGAAATTATAATATTTTCCTGGATGATGCTTAGTCATTACTGATGTGGTTCACAAATGATACATTCACACCTGTTTAACAATAATGAAATCACACATGAATCACCACAGGCATGCTTCCATCAATTACATAGAATTATGTGATCATTAGGCATAATTATGAGAGTCACAAATGATGATTCCTCATGTTTAGCTATAATGAACTTACACATGGATCACCACATGCTCTCATCATGAATCATAACCATTCTTGCATGGCGGTTGATTAAGCATTATTATGTGGCACAAATATTAATTCCACATGTTTAACAACATTGAAAATACATTGCCTCACCACATGGGTGCTTTACCCACCACACAAATTTATGATACATATAGAAATCTATTTACATCTCATGTGCTCATGTACTTTTCTGTTACACATTACACTAATTTCTCTTACCAGTGTTGGCACATGTAAAATAGTTTCTTCTTAGTGAACTAAGTATTCTTAGCTTCCTAAATCTTAAGTTACTCACCAACTTCTAAATCACTGCTGATTGAGTTTAACTACTTAAGAATACAATGTACAACCTAGGTCTAATGTTTACACATTAAATAAGTTGTTTACTAGAAGAAAAGGAAACTCACTGGGTTGTCCTAATGTACAGTTTATCTATAACTATGATAACTGAATATTTTATTTAGTTTCTACTAAATTAATTTCTTAAGAACTAATCACGTGGTTTACAACACATTGACTTACCAATCCTTCTTTTTGGGGGAAAAAAGGCTCACTTCTTAAACTAATATAAATTAAAACATTGTTTACCTCATTCGAATAGAATGGCTTCACAACACATGTCAACACCAAGAAGTCAGGCTCTCGATTTGGTTGAGTTTCCCAATAAACTGGTTGCTGGTTTTCTGGTCCTTCTTTATCTCTAGACTTTAATTTTCTAACGTGTTCGTAGCGAGTTGAGAAGCTACCATTTTCCGCAGGCACAGTCGGCCTTTCTTCTGGTCCGTGATGACGAGTTGTGGTTTGTGCAATGAGGCCATGAGACCGGTTGTTGCTGTTTTTATCTCAGCTTTTTCCGTTCCAAGTTTTGGCTTTCCCGTGGACCATGAGTCTGTCCTTGTAAATTTAGGATTGTAGAAGTAGGGAACAAACCAACGCCAATGCGGTGTCAACCTTGATTGTTGTACGGAGAATATTTACAGCAACGTTACGGCTTGTGAAAAAAATGTATTACAAGTGGTCACTCTAAACATGATGTTCTGTCTGTTCTCCATACCATCGACCATTCTTAGCATGATGTTATATCTGTTCTTCATAGCATTGATCAATCAAAACATGATGTTCTGTCTGTTCCCCTTAGCATTGATCACTCTTAGAGAGGTAAAGCTTACAGCAACATTATTCTCTAGGTTCAAGGATGGTCAGATGCTAGGCGTCAGTGACCGAGTGAAGATAACCACTGCAGGTAGCAAGCATACACTCAGGATCAAAGATGTGCGCGGTTCAGATGCTGGGGAGTACATATGCAACGCAAGCAATGTGACTGGCACAAAGTCATCTGGGGCTTTCTTGACAGTTTCTGGTAAACTTATTTTTCCACTTATATTCTCTTCTTTCGTTTTGTTTGCTCAGATTATTTCATCAGCATCATTTTTATTCTATTATCCCTTACACTGTTGTTTCAAACGTGCTATCTATTTTTGAGTATTTTTAAAAATAAATACAATTTTAGAAAACCATAGTTCTGAGTAGGCAATAATGTAGGATCATCATCATCAGAGTCGTGGAACAGCTCGGTGATCTTGTCTCGACTATATCACGTGGCCAACGAATCCCCTTGTTAGATGCCCCTTAACCATACCAGTTGTTACCAAGTTCTCTAGCTTATTTCTCCTTATAATATGTCCACAATATTGTGATTGTCTACGTCTAATTTATGTAATTAATTTACAGCTTTCACTTGCTTCGTGTAGGACTTACTCATTGTTTCGTGTAATAGAGATAATGTAGGATATGCACTGAAATTAAAATTGTTATGTGTGTTGTAAATATACATAAAAAGTGGAAATAAACGCAGAGGACCCTTTTTTAATGCCTTAAGGCCTGTCGTGGTTGGCGGCAGGTCCATATGTTCAATAGATGAGAAATGTCGTCAGTATCACGTATGTCGTCTTTACTTCTTGAACATTTTCAGGTTCCCACTTTATGCTAGGTCAACCTGAGAGCCCAGGTGAGAGCCCTGGGACTACCGGTCAGGAAGGCAATGGTGCTAGCCACTCAGCCACCGAGGCTCTCGCTAAAATACATAAAAGTGTTGCATGTTCTTTGCAAGATGTTGCGATCAACCCTAATCCCAGGTTGAAGCAAGGGACAGTTTTACTTTCAGCAGTTTGCCATTACTTTCTGAATGACAAGTCAACGTTGAAGTTCAACTGACCGATGAAGGGGATGAGGCGGCTATCCAGCGGTCATCGCACCGGAAGTCTAAGCGCATTAAACTCGCGGCGACGTAGAACTCTAATAAAAATAAATCATTATCATCATGCGCCCTGCCAGCTGTCGTGGGTGTTCATGTCTCTCCACAGATCTCAGCCTTTAGTGGTCTTGAAACAATACATAACTTTCTACAATGTAACATAAGACAGTGTAATTTAATGAGCTTATATTAAGCCTATCGATGAGATGTTCCAGCAGAGATGCTAAGTTAATGTGAGTTTGTTTGGGAAATTGTAATGTAAACTTGCAGTTACTTACTGAAATATGGCAATCATCTTTGTAATGTGATAGCGATCACACATAATATACGAGTATATTCCTTGAACACCTTTAATTTGGTTCTTTTTATCTGAACATGAAAACTGTTTTTGATTATGATTAAAGCTGCATGTTCTCATTACAGATGTTCCTGAAATAAGATGTAATTCACTTATTGATGGGAAAGAACTGAGGCCACCAGCAGACAGCACAGTTAAGGAACAGCCTGCCAGGTGATTAAATGATATCTTGATTTTGAGATTTGATATCTACTTTATACACAAAGTATCTGGAGAAATAAAACTAAAATCAAAATTATCAAATGTAATCCCTAACCCTCTCTCTCTCTCTCTCTCTCTCTCTCTCTCTCTCTCTCTCTCTCTCTCTCTCTCTCTCTCTCTCTCTCTCTCTCTTCATATTACAATGGTTTTTGTTGTAAATTTAACATTCATGATAGATAACTAGTGTGTGAAGGATGAGTGACTGGAAGGGCCGAATGTAATACAGGCCTGCGTGCCCATTTGTGACCATTTAGATATATAGTTCGTTTCTTTTTTAGTTCGTCGTATCCTCTCTCTCTCTCTCTTTCTCTCTCTCTATCTCTCTCTCTCTCTCTCTCTTTCTCTCTCTCTCTTTCTCTCTCTCTCTCCCTCTCTCATCTCCATAAATCTTTTCAAACGTCATATATTACGATGTTTCACTTGTCAAATGTTTCAAGAATTACGAATGGCTTGTGAAGTTTATGATAAACTCTCTGTGTGTCTTAGCCTCTTTCAGAACGTTTATATTACCCATTCAGACTGTCATTATTGAGGTACGTCAAGGGAAACCATATTACAGGTCTGTTAAACACGTTATTCTATTGTCTGTCCGTCCTAGACAAGAGACACGTGAGTTGCTGGAAGTGACTGAGAAACCTGCCTTCAAACACCCTCTCCCTGGAAGCACCAGTGCCAAGCAGGGAGAAGTTGTTGAGCTGGTGTGTCAGCTGACTTCCTCGGATGTCCTGGGCGTCAAGTGGGAATTGGATGGTACAGAAGTACGTATATTTATTTTTCATTCGCTCGCAAAAATAACAAAAGCAATAGACAACAATTATTGTAATACTGATTATCTGATTGTATTACATATTAACATCGGTATCATTATTATTTCAGTATCAGCATAAAGCAAATTACGTTACTCACGAGAATATACGGGAATTACGGAGAAAGACGTTAATACCTAGGCCAGGGAGACGCTAGTTCTTTTACATGACATTACAATCAACCCGATCACTTATTGGCTGTTTGTGAATTACTAGGGAATTTAAGATTCAGTAGTTTGCTATTACTTTTTGAACAGTCGACGCCTCATACTATCTAAATCACCGCAAAGCTACCTTCTTTCCCATCGCCGCCAGCTAACATTGAACCCTTGCCTTCAGGCAGACCTGCAGAGATTAAACTCACACTTATATTTAACAGACTGTTTTATTTATTTTTTTTAAAAGCATCTTCTCAGCCTCGGCCGCGGTCTCGGCGTGTGTCGCTGAGGGCTCGCGAATGCTGATCACAATCCTGGCATACCGGCGGGTTACAAGTCCCCGCAGGTGATTTGGAAATAGATCGCCTTGCGTTGATTTTTCAACTAACTAACTGCTAGTATCCTGCGTTCAGAAAGCAATGGCACACTATTGACCGTAAAATTTGTCTGGAAAATCACAAAGAGTCTCATCACCACGTGCCATGTCGATAAGCGTAGGCACTCATCTTTCACCATCTCACGCGATCACCACAGTCGTGGATCAGCTCTATGTTCTTGTCTCCGCCATGCCATGTGTTCAAGCCATCCATATATTTATTTTCTGCCTTCCCCTTCTTTTCTCCACAGTCTTGCCAGTTGTCACCAAATTCTCAAATTTATTTCTTTTCCTAATGTGTCCAACAAATTGTGACTGTCTACGTCTAATTTCTCTAATAAGTTTACAGTTTTCATTTGTTTCTTGTAGGACTTGGCATTGGTTTTTCTGTATGTCCAAGTCCATGTCACAAACGATAACAGCTAATAAATGCCGAATTGATCGCGACGTCCTGTGAAGGACATCTAGCTTTAAAAAAGAAAAAAAAAGAAACAATAGATACCTATTGTTTTGAGTATTATTTTTGCATAAGATTATCTAGGTGATAGATGGTGTTTATTTGTTTGTTTGGTTTCAGATTCCCAAAGAAGCCAAGTATGTGGCTTCTTCTTACGAAGCCAATAACCATCATAAGTTAATTATTAAGTCTGTAGAAGAAAGCGACTCAGGGAAGTACACCTGTGTGATCTACCTGAAAGATGGCGACCTTGTTCATACGTCTACAAGGTTAAATGTTACAGGTACAGATTGTTTGCGTACTTTAGTTATTTAGTTCATCATCACCATCATCATCTTCCGCTGTTTCGTTTCGATAGCATGGACACACGACATAACAAGGCAGAGAGATAGCATGTACACATGACATAACAAGGCAGAGAGATAGCATGTACACATGACATAACAAGGCAGAGAGATAGCATGTACACATGACATAACAGGGCAGAGAGATAGCATGGACACATGACATAACAGGGCAGAGAGATAGCATGTACACATGACATAACAGGCAGAGAGATAGCATGTACACATGACATAACGGCAGAGAGATAGCATGGACACATGACATAACAGGGCAGAGAGATAGCATGTACACATGACATAACAAGGCAGAGAGATAGCATGTACACATGACATAACAAGGCAGAGAGATAGCATGTACACATGACATAACAGGCAGAGAGATAGCATGTACACATGACATAACAGGGCAGAGAGATAGCATGTACACATGACATAACAAGGCAGAGAGATAGCATGTACACATGACATAACAAGGCAGAGAGATAGCATGTACACATGACATAACAGGGCAGAGAGATAGCATGGACACATGACATAACAGGGCAGAGAGATAGCATGTACACATGACATAACAGGCAGAGAGATAGCATGGACACACTGACATAACAAGGCAGAGAGATAGCATGTACACATGACATAACAAGGCAGAGAGATAGCATGGACACATGACATAACAGGGCAGAGAGATAGCATGGACACATGACATAACAGGGCAGAGATATAGCATGTACACATGACATAACAAGGCAGAGAGATAGCATGGACACATGACATAACAAGGCAGAGAGATAGCATGTACACATGACATAACAGGGCAGAGAGATAGCATGGACACATGACATAACAGGGGAGAGAGATAGCATGTACACATGACATAACAGGGCAGAGAGATAGCATGTACACATGACATAACAGGGCAGAGAGATAGCATGGACACATGACATAACAAGGCAGAGAGATAGCATGTACACATGACATAACAGGGCAGAGAGATAGCATGGACACATGACATAACAGGGCAGAGAGATAGCATGTAAACATGACATAACGGGCAGGAGAGATAGCATGTACACATGACATAATACACGGCAGGAGAGAGAGCATGTACACATGACATAACAGGGCAGAGAGATAGCATGTACATATGACATAACAGTGCAAGAGAGATAGCATGGACACATGACATAACAGGGCAGAGAGATAGCATTACACATGACATAACAGGAAGAGAGATAGCATGTACACAATGACATAACAAGGCAGAGAGATAGCATGTACACATGACATAACAAGGCAGAGAGAGATAGCATGTACACATGACATAACAAGGCAGAGAGATAGCATGGACACATGACATAACAAGGCAGAGAGATAGCAATGGACACATGACATAACAAGGCAGTGAGATAGCATGGAAACATGACATAACAGGGCAGAGAGATAGCATGTACACATGACATAACAGGGCAGAGAGATAGCATGTACACATGACATAACAAGGGCAGAGAGATAGCATGTACACATGACATAACAAGGCAGAGAGATAGCATGTACACATGACATAACAAGGCAGAGAGATAGCATGGACACATGACATAACAAGGCAGAGAGATAGCATGTACACATGACATAACGAGGCAGTGAGATAGCATGGAAACATGACATAACAGGGCAGAGAGATAGCATGTACACATGACATAACAAGGCAGAGAGATAGCATGTACACATGACATAACAAGGCAGAGAGATAGCATGTACACATGACATAACAAGGCAGAGAGATAGCATGTACACATGACATAACAAGGCAGAGAGATAGCATGGACACATGACATAACAGGGCAGAGAGATAGCATGTACACATGACATAACAAGGCAGAGAGATAGCATGTACACATGACATAACGAGCAGAGAGATAGCATGTACACATGACATAACAAGGCAGAGAGATAGCATGTAAACATGACATAACAAGGCAGAGAGATAGCATGGACACACGACATAACAAGGCAGAGAGATAGCATGGACACATGACATAACAAGGCAGTGAGATAGCATGGAAACATGACATAACGAGGCAGAGAGATAGCATGTACACATGACATAACAAGGCAGAGAGATAGCATGTACACATGACATAACGAGGCAGAGAGATAGCATGTACACATGACATAACAAGGCAGAGAGATAGCATGTAAACATGACATAACAAGGCAGAGAGATAGCATGGACACACGACATAACAAGGCAGAGAGATAGCATGGACACATGACATAACAGGGCAGAGAGATAGCATGGACACATGACATAACAGGGCAGAGAGATAGCATGTACACATGACATAACAGGCAGAGAGATAGCATGTACACATGACATAACAAGGCAGAGAGATAGCATGGACACATGACATAACAGGGCAGAGAGATAGCATGGACACATGACATAACAGGGCAGAGAGATAGCATGTACACATGACATAACAAGGGCAGAGAGGATAGCAATGTACACATGACATAACAAGGGCAGAGAGATAGCATGTACACATGACATAACAAGGCAGAGAGATAGCATGTACACATGACATAACAAGGCAGAGAGATAGCATGTACACATGACATAACAAGGCAGAGAGATAGCATGTACACATGACATAACAAGGCAGAGAGATAGCATGGACACATGACATAACAAGGGCAGAGAGATAGCATGGACACATGACATAACAGGGCAGAGAGATAGCATGTACACATGACATAACAGAGGCAGAGAGATAGCATGTAACACATGACATAACAAGGCAGAGAGATAGCATGTTACACATGACATAACAAGGCAGAGAGATAGCATGGACACATGACATAACAAGGCAGAGAGATAGCATGGACACATGACATAACAGGGCAGAGAGATAGCATGGTACACATGACATAACAAGGCAGAGAGATAGCATGTATCACATGACATAACAGGCAGAGAGATAGCATGTACACATGACATAACAGGGCAGAGAGATAGCATGTACACATGACATAACAGGGCAGAGAGATAGCATGTACACATGACATAACAGGGCAGAGAGATAGCATGGACATATGACATACAGTGCAGAGAGATAGCATGTACACATGAATAACAGGCAGAGAGATAGCATGTACACATGACATAACAGGGCAGAGAGATAGCATGTACACATGACATAACAAGGGCAGAGAGATAGCATGTACACATGACATAACAAGACAGAGAGATAGCATGTACACATGGACATAACAGGGCAGAGAGATAGCATGGACACATGACATAACAGGGCAGAGAGATAGCATGTACACATGACATAACAGGGCAGAGAAGATAGCATGTACACATGACATAACAAGGCAGAGAGATAGCATGGACACATGACATAACAGGGCAGAGAGATAGCATGTACAACATGACATAACAGAGGGCAGAGAGATAGCAGTGTACAATGACATAACAATGGCAGAGAGATAGCATGTACACATGACATAACAGGGCAGAGAGATAGCATGTACACATGACATAACAGGCAGAGAGATAGCATGTACACATGACATAACAAGGCAGAGAGATAGCATGTACACATGACATAACAAGGCAGAGAGATAGCATGTACACATGACATAACAGGGCAGAGAGATAGCATGGACACATGACATAACAGGGCAGAGAGATAGCATGTACACATGACATAACAGGGCAGAGAGATAGCATGTACACATGACATAACAAGGCAGAGAGATAGCATGTACACATGACATAACAAGGCAGAGAGATAGCATGGACACATGACATAACAGGGCAAAGAGATAGCATGGACACATGACATAACAGGGCAGAGAGATAGCATGTACACATGACATAACAAGGCAGACAGATAGCATGGACACATGACATAACAAGGCATAGAGATAGCATGTATACATGACATAACAGGGCAGAGAGATAGCATGTACACATGACATAACAGGGCAGAGAGATATCATGTACACATGACATAACAGGGCAGAGAGATAGCATGGACACATGACATAACAAGGCAGAGACATAGCATGTACACATGACATAACAGGGCAGTGAGATAGCATGGACACATGACATAACAGGGCAGAGAGATAGCATGTACACATGACATAACAGGGCAGAGAGATAGCATGTACACATGACATAACAAGACAGAGAGATAGCATGTACACATGACATAACAAGGCAGAGAGATAGCATGTACACATGACATAACAAGGCAGAGAGATAGCATGGACACATGACATAACAAGGCAGAGAGATAGCATGGACACATGACATAACAAGGCAGTGAGATAGCATGGAAACATGACATAACAGGGCAGAGAGATAGCATGTACACGTGACATAACAGGGCAGAGAGATAGCATGTACACATGACATAACAAGGCAGAGAGATAACATGTACACATGACATAACAAGGCAGAGAGATAGCATGTACACATGACATAACTAGGCAGAGAGATAGCATGTACACATGACATAACAAGGCAGAGAGATAGCATGTACACATGACATAACAGGGCAGAGAGATAGCATGTACACATGACATAACAGGGCAGAGAGATAGCATGTACACATGACATAACAGGGCAGAGAGATATCCTGTACACATGACATAACAGGGCAGAGAGATAGCATGGACACATGACATAACAAGGCAGAGACATAGCATGTACACATGACATAACAGGGCAGTGAGATAGCATGGACACATGACATAACAGGGCAGAGAGATAGCATGTACACATGACATAACAGGGCAGAGAGATAGCATGTACACATGACATAACAAGGCAGAGAGATAGCATGTACACATGACATAACAAGGCAGAGAGATAGCATGTACACATGACATAACAAGGCAGAGAGATAGCATGGACACATGACATAACAAGGCAGAGAGATAGCATGTACACATGACATAACAGGGCAGAGAGATAGCATGGACACATGACATAACAGGGCAGAGAGATAGCATGGACACATGACATAACAGGGCAGAGAGATAGCATGTACACATGACATAACAAGGCAGAGAGATAGCATGTACACATGACATAACAAGGCAGAGAGATAGCATGTACACATGACATAACAAGGCAGAGAGATAGCATGTACACATGACATAACAAGGCAGAGAGATAGCATGTACACATGACATAACAAGGCAGAGAGATAGCATGTACACATGACATAACAAGGCAGAGAGATAGCATGGACACATGACATAACAGGGCAGAGAGATAGCATGTACACATGACATAACAGGGCAGAGAGATAGCATGTACACATGACATAACGAGGCAGAGAGATAGCATGTACACATGACATAACAAGGCAGAGAGATAGCATGTAAACATGACATAACAAGGCAGAGAGATAGCATGGACACACGACATAACAAGGCAGAGAGATAGCATGGACACATGACATAACAGGGCAGAGAGATAGCATGGACACATGACATAACAGGGCAGAGAGATAGCATGTACACATGACATAACAGGGCAGAGAGATAGCATGTACACATGACATAACAGGGCAGAGAGATAGCATGTACACATGACATAACAGGGCAGAGAGATAGCATGGACACATGACATAACAGGGCAGAGAGATAGCATGGACATATGACATAACAGTGCAGAGAGATAGCATTTACACATGATATAACAAGGCAGAGAGATAGCATGTACACATGACATAACAGGGCAGAGAGATAGCATGTACACATGACATAACAAGGCAGAGAGATAGCATGTACACATGACATAACAAGGCAGAGAGATAGCATGTACACATGACATAACAGGGCAGAGAGATAGCATGGACACATGACATAACAGGGCAGAGAGATAGCATGTACACATGACATAACAGGGCAGAGAGATAGCATGTACACATGACATAACAAGGCAGAGAGATAGCATGGACACATGACATAACAGGGCAGAGAGATAGCATGTACACATGACATAACAAGGCAGAGAGATAGCATGTACACATGACATAACAAGGCAGAGAGATAGCATGTACACATGACATAACAGGGCAGAGAGATAGCATGTACACATGACATAACAGGGCAGAGAGATAGCATGTACACATGACATAACAAGGCAGAGAGATAGCATGTACACATGACATAACAAGGCAGAGAGATAGCATGTACACATGACATAACAGGGCAGAGAGATAGCATGGACACATGACATAACAAGGCAGAGAGATAGCATGTACACATGACATAACAGGGCAGAGAGATAGCATGTACACATGACATAACAAGGCAGAGAGATAGCATGTACACATGACATAACAAGGCAGAGAGATAGCATGGACACATGACATAACAGGGCAGAGAGATAGCATGGACACATGACATAACAGGGCAGAGAGATAGCATGTACACATGACATAACAAGGCAGAGAGATAGCATGGACACATGACATAACAAGGCAGAGAGATAGCATGTACACATGACATAACAGGGCAGAGAGATAGCATGTACACATGACATAACAGGGCAGAGAGATAGCATGTACACATGACATAACAGGCAGAGAGATAGCATGGACACATGACATAACAAGGCAGAGAGATAGCATGTACACATGACATAACAAGGCAGAGAGATAGCATGGACACATGACATAACAGGGCAGAGAGATAGCATGTACACATGACATAACAAGGCAGAGAGATAGCATGTACACATGACATAACAAGGCAGAGAGATAGCATGTACACATGACATAACAAGGCAGAGAGATAGCATGTACACATGACATAACAAGGCAGAGAGATAGCATGGACACATGACATAACAAGGCAGAGAGATAGCATGGACACATGACATAACAAGGCAGTGAGATAGCATGGAAACATGACATAACAGGGCAGAGAGATAGCATGTACACATGACATAACAGGGCAGAGAGATAGCATGTACACATGACATAACAAGGCAGAGAGATAGCATGTACACATGACATAACAAGGCAGAGAGATAGCATGTACACATGACATAACAAGGCAGAGAGATAGCATGGACACATGGCATAACAAGGCAGAGAGATAGCATGGACACATGGCATAACAAGGCAGAGAGATAGCATGTACACATGACATAACGAGGCAGAGAGATAGCATGGACACATGACATAACAGGGCAGAGAGATAGCATGTACACATGACATAACAAGGCAGAGAGATAGCATGTACACATGACATAACAAGGCAGAGAGATAGCATGTACACATGACATAACAAGGCAGAGAGATAGCATGTACACATGACATAACAAGGCAGAGAGATAGCATGGACACATGACATAACAGGGCAGAGAGATAGCATGTACACATGACATAACAAGGCAGAGAGATAGCATGTACACATGACATAACGAGGCAGAGAGATAGCATGTACACATGACATAACAAGGCAGAGAGATAGCATGTAAACATGACATAACAAGGCAGAGAGATAGCATGGACACACGACATAACAAGGCAGAGAGATAGCATGGACACATGACATAACAGGGCAGAGAGATAGTATGGACACATGACATAACAAGGCAGAGAGATAGCATGTACACATGACATAACAGGGCAGAGAGATAGCATGTACACATGACATAACAAGGCAGAGAGATAGCATGGACACATGACATAACAGGCAGAGAGATAGCATGGACACATGACATAACAGGGCAGAGAGATAGCATGTACACATGACATAACAAGGCAGAGAGATAGCATGGACACATGACATAACAAGGCAGAGAGATAGCATGTACACATGACATAACGAGGCAGAGTGAGATAGCATGGAAACATGACATAACAAGGCAGAGAGATAGCATGGACACATGACATAAAGAGGCAGAGAGATAGCATGTACACATGACATAACAGGGCAGAGAGATAGCATGGACACATGACATAACAAGGCAGAGAGATAGCATGTACACATGACATAACAAGGCAGAGAGATAGCATGTACACATGACATATCGAGGCAGAGAGATAGCATGTACACATGACATAACAAGGCAGAGAGATAGCATGTACACATGACATAACGAGGCAGTGAGATAGCATGGACACATGACATAACAGGGCAGAGAGATAGCATGTACACATGACATAACAAGGCAGAGAGAAAGCATGGACACATGACATAACAAGGCAGAGAGATAGCATGGACACATGACATAACAGGGCAGAGAGATAGCATGTACACATGACATAACAAGGCAGAGAGATAGCATGTACACATGACATAACAAGGCAGAGAGATAGCATGGACACATGACATAACAAGGCAGAGAGATAGCATGTACACATGACATAACAAGGCAGAGAGATAGCATGGACACATGACATAACAAGGCAGAGAGATAGCATGTACACATGACATAACAAGGCAGAGAGATAGCATGTACACATGACATAACAAGGCAGAGAGATAGCATGTACACATGACATAACAAGGCAGAGAGATAGCATGTACACATGACATAACAAGGCAGAGAGATAGCATGGACACATGACATAACAGGGCAGAGAGATAGCATGTACACATGACATAACAAGGCAGAGAGATAGCATGTACACATGACATAACAAGGCAGAGAGATAGCATGTACACATGACATAACAAGGCAGAGAGATAGCATGTACACATGACATAACAAGGCAGAGAGATAGCATGGACACATGACATAACAAGGCAGAGAGATAGCATGGACACATGACATAACAAGGCAGAGAGATAGCATGGACACATGACATAACAGGGCAGAGAGATAGCATGTACACATGACATAACAGGCAGAGAGATAGCATGTACACATGACATAACAAGGCAGAGAGATAGCATGACACATGACATAACAAGGCAGAGAGATAGCATGTACACATGACATAACAAGGCAGAGAGATAGCATGTACACATGACATAACAAGGCAGAGAGATAGCATGGACACATGACATAACAGGGCAGAGAGATAGCATGTACACATGACATAACAAGGCAGAGAGATAGCATGTACACATGACATAACAAGGCAGAGAGATAGCATGTACACATGACATAACAAGGCAGAGAGATAGCATGTACACATGACATAACAAGGCAGAGAGATAGCATGGACACACGACATAACAAGGCAGAGAGATAGCATGGACACATGACATAACAGGGCAGAGAGATAGCATGGACACATGACATAACAAGGCAGAGAGATAGCATGTACACATGACATAACAGGCAGAGAGATAGCATGTACACATGACATAACAAGGCAGAGAGATAGCATGGACACATGACATAACAGGCAGAGAGATAGCATGGACACATGACATAACAAGGCAGAGAGATAGCATGTACACATGACATAACAGGGCAGAGAGATAGCATGGACACATGACATAACAAGGCAGAGAGATAGCATGTACACATGACATAACAAGGCAGAGAGATAGCATGACACATGACATAACAAGGCAGAGAGATAGCATGGACACATGACATAACGAGGCAGAGAGATAGCATGTTCACATGACATAACAAGGCAGAGAGATAGCATGGACACATGACATAACAAGGCAGAGAGATAGCATGTACACATGACATAACAAGGCAGAGAGATAGCATGTACACATGACATAACAAGGCAGAGAGATAGCATGTACACATGACATAACAAGGCAGAGAGATAGCATGTACACATGACATAACGAGGCAGAGAGATAGCATGGACACATGACATAACAAGGCAGAGAGATAGCATGTACACATGACATAACAAGGCAGAGAGATAGCATGGTACACATGACATAACAGGCAGAGAGATAGCATGGACACATGACATAACAGGGCAGAGAGATAGCATGTACACATGACATAACAAGGCAGAGAGATAGCATGGACACATGACATAACAAGGCAGAGAGATAGCATGGACACATGACATAACAAGGCAGAGAGATAGCATGTACACATGACATAACAAGGCAGAGAGATAGCATGGACACATGACATAACAGGGCAGAGAGATAGCATGTACACATGACATAACAAGGCAGAGAGATAGCATGTACACATGACATAACAAGGCAGAGAGATAGCATGTACACATGACATAACAAGGCAGAGAGATAGCATGTACACATGACATAACAAGGCAGAGAGATAGCATGGACACATGACATAACAGGGCAGAGAGATAGCATGTACACATGACATAACAAGGCAGAGAGATAGCATGTACACATGACATAACAAGGCAGAGAGATAGCATGTACACATGACATAACAAGGCAGAGAGATAGCATGTACACATGACATAACAAGGCAGAGAGATAGCATGGACACACGACATAACAAGGCAGAGAGATAGCATGGACACATGACATAACAGGCAGAGAGATAGCATGGACACATGACATAACAGGGCAGAGAGATAGCATGTACACATGACATAACAGGCAGAGAGATAGCATGTACACATGACATAACAAGGCAGAGAGATAGCATGTACACATGACATAACAAGGCAGAGAGATAGCATGTACACATGACATAACAGGGCAGAGAGATAGCATGGACACATGACATAACAAGGCAGAGAGATAGCATGGACACATGACATAACAAGGCAGAGAGATAGCATGGACACATGACATAACAGGCAGAGAGATAGCATGTACACATGACATAACAGGGCAGAGAGATAGCATGTACACATGACATAACAAGGCAGAGAGATAGCATGTACACATGACATAACAAGGCAGAGAGATAGCATGTACACATGACATAACAGGCAGAGAGATAGCATGGACACATGACATAACAAGGCAGAGAGATAGCATGTACACATGACATAACAAGGCAGAGAGATAGCATGGACACATGACATAACAGGGCAGAGAGATAGCATGTACACATGACATAACAAGGCAGAGAGATAGCATGTACACATGACATAACAAGGCAGAGAGATAGCATGTACACATGACATAACAAGGCAGAGAGATAGCATGTACACATGACATAACAAGGCAGAGAGATAGCATGGACACATGACATAACAGGCAGAGAGATAGCATGTACACATGACATAACAGGGCAGAGAGATAGCATGTACACATGACATAACAAGGCAGAGAGATAGCATGTACACATGACATAACAAGGCAGAGAGATAGCATGTACACATGACATAACAAGGCAGAGAGATAGCATGGACACACGACATAACAAGGCAGAGAGATAGCATGGACACATGACATAACAAGGCAGAGAGATAGCATGGACACATGACATAACAAGGCAGAGAGATAGCATGTACACATGACATAACAGGGCAGAGAGATAGCATGTACACATGACATAACAAGGCAGAGAGATAGCATGTACACATGACATAACAAGGCAGAGAGATAGCATGTACACATGACATAACAAGGCAGAGAGATAGCATGTACACATGACATAACAGGCAGAGAGATAGCATGTACACATGACATAACAGGCAGAGAGATAGCATGTACACATGACATAACAAGGCAGAGAGATAGCATGTACACATGACATAACAGGCAGAGAGATAGCATGTACACATGACATAACAAGGCAGAGAGATAGCATGGACACATGACATAACAGGCAGAGAGATAGCATGGACACATGACATAACAAGGCAGAGAGATAGCATGGACACATGACATAACAAGGCAGAGAGATAGCATGGACACATGACATAACAGGGCAGAGAGATAGCATGTACACATGACATAACAGGGCAGAGAGATAGCATGGACACATGACATAACAAGGCAGAGAGATAGCATGTACACATGACATAACAAGGCAGAGAGATAGCATGTACACATGACATAACAAGGCAGAGAGATAGCATGGACACATGACATAACAAGGCAGAGAGATAGCATGGACACATGACATAACAGGGCAGAGAGATAGCATGTACACATGACATAACAGGCAGAGAGATAGCATGTACACATGACATAACAAGGCAGAGAGATAGCATGTACACATGACATAACAAGGCAGAGAGATAGCATGTACACATGACATAACAAGGCAGAGAGATAGCATGGACACATGACATAACAAGGCAGAGAGATAGCATGGACACATGACATAACAGGGCAGAGAGATAGCATGGACACATGACATAACAGGGCAGAGAGATAGCATGTACACATGACATAACAAGGCAGAGAGATAGCATGTACACATGACATAACAAGGCAGAGAGATAGCATGTACACATGACATAACAAGGCAGAGAGATAGCATGGACACATGACATAACAGGCAGAGAGATAGCATGACACATGACATAACAGGGCAGAGAGATAGCATGTACACATGACATAACAAGGCAGAGAGATAGCATGTACACATGACATAACAGGGCAGAGAGATAGCATGTACACATGACATAACAAGGCAGAGAGATAGCATGTACACATGACATAACAAGGCAGAGAGATAGCATGTACACATGACATAACAGGCAGAGAGATAGCATGGACACATGACATAACAAGGCAGAGAGATAGCATGTACACATGACATAACAGGCAGAGAGATAGCATGTACACATGACATAACAAGGCAGAGAGATAGCATGGACACATGACATAACAGGGCAGAGAGATAGCATGTACACATGACATAACAAGGCAGAGAGATAGCATGTACACATGACATAACAGGGCAGAGAGATAGCATGTACACATGACATAACAGGACAGAGAGATAGCATGTACACATGACATAACAAGGCAGAGAGATAGCATGTACACATGACATAACAAGGCAGAGAGATAGCATGTACACATGACATAACAAGGCAGAGAGATAGCATGTACACATGACATAACAAGGCAGAGAGATAGCATGTACACATGACATAACAAGGCAGAGAGATAGCATGGACACATGACATAACAAGGCAGAGAGATAGCATGGACACATGACATAACAAGGCAGTGAGATAGCATGGACACATGACATAACAGGGCAGAGAGATAGCATGTACACATGACATAACAAGGCAGAGAGATAGCATGTACACATGACATAACAAGGCAGAGAGATAGCATGTACACATGACATAACAAGGCAGAGAGATAGCATGTACACATGACATAACAAGGCAGAGAGATAGCATGGACACATGACATAACAAGGCAGAGAGATAGCATGTACACATGACATAACGAGGCAGTGAGATAGCATGGAAACATGACATAACAGGGCAGAGAGATAGCATGTACACATGACATAACAAGGCAGAGAGATAGCATGTACACATGACATAACAAGGCAGAGAGATAGCATGTACACATGACATAACAAGGCAGAGAGATAGCATGTACACATGACATAACAAGGCAGAGAGATAGCATGGACACATGACATAACAGGGCAGAGAGATAGCATGTACACATGACATAACAAGGCAGAGAGATAGCATGTACACATGACATAACGAGGCAGAGAGATAGCATGTACACATGACATAACAAGGCAGAGAGATAGCATGTAAACATGACATAACAAGGCAGAGAGATAGCATGGACACACGACATAACAAGGCAGAGAGATAGCATGGACACATGACATAACAGGGCAGAGAGATAGCATGGACACATGACATAACAAGGCAGAGAGATAGCATGTACACATGACATAACAGGGCAGAGAGATAGCATGTACACATGACATAACAAGGCAGAGAGATAGCATGGACACATGACATAACAGGGCAGAGAGATAGCATGGACACATGACATAACAGGGCAGAGAGATAGCATGTACACATGACATAACAGGGCAGAGAGATAGCATGGACACATGACATAACAAGGCAGAGAGATAGCATGTACACATGACATAACGAGGCAGTGAGATAGCATGGAAACATGACATAACAAGGCAGAGAGATAGCATGGACACATGACATAACGAGGCAGTGAGATAGCATGTACACATGACATAACAGGGCAGAGAGATAGCATGGACACATGACATAACAAGGCAGAGAGATAGCATGTACACATGACATAACAAGGCAGAGAGATAGCATGTACACATGACATATCGAGGCAGTGAGATAGCATGTACACATGACATAACAAGGCAGAAAGATAGCATGTACACATGACATAACGAGGCAGTGAGATAGCATGGACACATGACATATCAGGGCAGAGAGATAGCATGTACACATGACATAACAAGGCAGAGAGAAAGCATGGAAACATGACATAACAAGGCAGAGAGATAGCATGGACACATGACATAACAGGGCAGAGAGATAGCATGTACACATGACATAACAAGGCAGAGAGATAGCATGTACACATGACATAACAAGGCAGAGAGATAGCATGGACACATGACATAACAAGGCAGAGAGATAGCATGTACACATGACATAACAAGGCAGAGAGATAGCATGGACACATGACATAACAAGGCAGAGAGATAGCATGGACACATGACATAACAAGGCAGAGAGATAGCATGTACACATGACATAACAGGCAGAGAGATAGCATGTACACATGACATAACAGGCAGAGAGATAGCATGTACACATGACATAACAAGGCAGAGAGATAGCATGGACACATGACATAACAAGGCAGAGAGATAGCATGGACACATGACATAACAAGGCAGAGAGATAGCATGTACACATGACATAACAAGGCAGAGAGATAGCATGTACACATGACATAACAGGGCAGAGAGATAGCATGTACACATGACATAACAAGGCAGAGAGATAGCATGTACACATGACATAACAAGGCAGAGAGATAGCATGTACACATGACATAACAGGGCAGAGAGATAGCATGGACACATGACATAACAAGGCAGAGAGATAGCATGTACACATGACATAACAAGGCAGAGAGATAGCATGGACACATGACATAACAAGGCAGAGAGATAGCATGTACACATGACATAACAAGGCAGAGAGATAGCATGTACACATGACATAACAGGGCAGAGAGATAGCATGTACACATGACATAACAAGGCAGAGAGATAGCATGTACACATGACATAACAAGGCAGAGAGATAGCATGTACACATGACATAACAAGGCAGAGAGATAGCATGTACACATGACATAACAGGGCAGAGAGATAGCATGACACATGACATAACAAGGCAGAGAGATAGCATGTACACATGACATAACAGGCAGAGAGATAGCATGTACACATGACATAACGAGGCAGAGAGATAGCATGTACACATGACATAACAAGGCAGAGAGATAGCATGTACACATGACATAACAAGGCAGAGAGATAGCATGGACACATGACATAACAAGGCAGAGAGATAGCATGGACACATGACATAACAAGGCAGAGAGATAGCATGTACACATGACATAACAAGGCAGAGAGATAGCATGTACACATGACATAACAGGCAGAGAGATAGCATGTACACATGACATAACAAGGCAGAGAGATAGCATGTACACATGACATAACAAGGCAGAGAGATAGCATGTACACATGACATAACAAGGCAGAGAGATAGCATGTACACATGACATAACAAGGCAGAGAGATAGCATGGACACATGACATAACAGGCAGAGAGATAGCATGTACACATGACATAACAAGGCAGAGAGATAGCATGTACACATGACATAACAAGGCAGAGAGATAGCATGTACACATGACATAACAAGGCAGAGAGATAGCATGTACACATGACATAACAAGGCAGAGAGATAGCATGGACACATGACATAACAAGGCAGAGAGATAGCATGGACACATGACATAACAGGGCAGAGAGATAGCATGGACACATGACATAACAGGGCAGAGAGATAACATGTACACATTACATAACAGGACAGAGAGATAGCATGTACACATGACATAACAAGGCAGAGAGATAGCATGTACACATGACATAAGAGGCAGAGAGATAGCATGGACACATGACATAACAGGCAGAGAGATAGCATGTACACATGACATAACAAGGCAGAGAGATAGCATGGACACATGACATAACAAGGCAGAGAGATAGCATGTACACATGACATAACAAGGCAGAGAGATAGCATGTACACATGACATAACAAGGCAGAGAGATAGCATGTACACATGACATAACAAGGCAGAGAGATAGCATGTACACATGACATAACAAGGCAGAGAGATAGCATGGACACATGACATAACAAGGCAGAGAGATAGCATGGACACATGACATAACAAGGCAGAGAGATAGCATGTACACATGACATAACAGGCAGAGAGATAGCATGTACACATGACATAACAAGGCAGAGAGATAGCATGTACACATGACATAACAAGGCAGAGAGATAGCATGTACACATGACATAACAGGCAGAGAGATAGCATGGACACATGACATAACAAGGCAGAGAGATAGCATGGACACATGACATAACAGGCAGAGAGATAGCATGGACACATGACATAACAAGGCAGAGAGATAGCATGTACACATGACATAACAGGCAGAGAGATAGCATGTAAACATGACATAACAAGGCAGAGAGATAGCATGGACACATGACATAACAAGGCAGAGAGATAGCATGGACACATGACATAACAAGGCAGAGAGATAGCATGTACACATGACATAACAAGGCAGAGAGATAGCATGGACACATGACATAACAAGGCAGAGAGATAGCATGTACACATGACATAACAGGCAGAGAGATAGCATGTACACATGACATAACAAGGCAGAGAGATAGCATGGACACATGACATAACAAGGCAGAGAGATAGCATGTACACATGACATAACAAGGCAGAGAGATAGCATGTACACATGACATAACAAGGCAGAGAGATAGCATGTACACATGACATAACAAGGCAGAGAGATAGCATGTACACATGACATAACAAGGCAGAGAGATAGCATGTACACATGACATAACAAGGCAGAGAGATAGCATGTACACATGACATAACAAGGCAGAGAGATAGCATGGACACATGACATAACAGGCAGAGAGATAGCATGGACACATGACATAACAAGGCAGAGAGATAGCATGTACACATGACATAACAAGGCAGAGAGATAGCATGTACACATGACATAACAAGCAGAGAGATAGCATGTACACATGACATAACAAGGCAGAGAGATAGCATGTACACATGACATAACAAGGCAGAGAGATAGCATGGACACATGACATAACAAGGCAGAGAGATAGCATGGACACATGACATAACAGGGCAGAGAGATAGCATGGACACATGACATAACAGGCAGAGAGATAGCATGGACACATGACATAACAGGGCAGAGAGATAGCATGTACACATGACATAACAAGGCAGAGAGATAGCATGTACACATGACATAACAAGGCAGAGAGATAGCATGACACATGACATAACAAGGCAGAGAGATAGCATGGACACATGACATAACAAGGCAGAGAGATAGCATGGACACATGACATAACAGGGC
The DNA here is from genome assembly GCA_014155875.1 of Cepaea nemoralis. NCBI lineage: Eukaryota > Metazoa > Mollusca > Gastropoda > Stylommatophora > Helicidae > Cepaea > Cepaea nemoralis. The sequence continues at coordinate 112,025 of JACEFZ010014317.1, read as the reverse complement.
AGAGAGATAGCATGTACACATGACATAACAAGGCAGAGAGATAGCATGTACACATGACATAACAAGGCAGAGAGATAGCATGTACACATGACATAACAAGGCAGAGAGATAGCATGTACACATGACATAACAAGGCAGAGAGATAGCATGTACACATGACATAACAAGGCAGAGAGATAGCATGTACACATGACATAACAAGGCAGAGAGATAGCATGGACACATGACATAACAGGGCAGAGAGATAGCATGTACACATGACATAACAAGGCAGAGAGATAGCATGTACACATGACATAACAAGGCAGAGAGATAGCATGTACACATGACATAACAAGGCAGAGAGATAGCATGTACACATGACATAACAAGGCAGAGAGATAGCATGGACACATGACATAACAAGGCAGAGAGATAGCATGTACACATGACATAAAGGCAGAGAGATAGCATGTACACATGACATAACAGGGCAGAGAGATAGCATGTACACATGACATAACAAGGCAGAGAGATAGCATGTACACATGACATAACAGGCAGAGAGATAGCATGTACACATGACATAACAAGGCAGAGAGATAGCATGTACACATGACATAACAAGGCAGAGAGATAGCATGGACACATGACATAACAGGGCAGAGAGATAGCATGGACACATGACATAACAGGGCAGAGAGATAGCATGTACACATGACATAACAAGGCAGAGAGATAGCATGTACACATGACATAACAAGGCAGAGAGATAGCATGTACACATGACATAACAAGGCAGAGAGATAGCATGTACACATGACATAACAAGGCAGAGAGATAGCATGGACACATGACATAACAAGGCAGAGAGATAGCATGTACACATGACATAACAAGACAGAGAGATAGCATGTACACATGACATAACAAGGCAGAGAGGACAGCATTTACACATCACATAACAAGGCAGAGCGATAGCATGGACACATGACATAACAAGGCAGAGAGATAGCATGAACATGACATAACAAGGCAGTGAGATAGCATGGAACATGACCTAACAGGGCAGAGAGATAGCATGTACACATGACATAACGAGGCAGTGAGATAGCAGTGTACACATGACATAACAAGGCAGAGAGATAGCATGTACACATGACATAACAAGCAGAGAGATAGCTGTACACATGACATAACAAGGCAGAGAGATTAGCATGACACATGACATAACAGGCAGAGAGATAGCATGTACACATGACATAACGAGGCAGTGAGATAGCATGGAAACATGACATACAGTGCAGAGAGATAGCATGTACACATGACATAACAAGCAGAGAGATAGCATGTACACATGACATAACAAGGCAGAGAGATAGCATGTACACATGACATAACAAGGCAGAGAGATAGCATGTACACATTACATAACAAGGCAGAGAGATAGCTATGGACACATGACATAACAGGGCAAGAGATAGCAATGTACACATGACATAACAAGACAGAGAGATAGCATGTACACATGACATAACGAGGCAGAGAGATAGCATGTATCACATGACATAACAAGGCAGAGAGATAGCATGTAAACATGACATAACAAGGCAGACGAGATAGCATGTACACACGACATAACAAGGCAGAGAGATAGCATGTACACTGACATAACAGGGCAGAGAGATAGCACTGGACACATGACATAACAAGGCAGAGAGATAGCATGTACACATGACATAACAGGGCATAGGAGCTAGCATGTACGCATGACATAAACGGCAGAGAGATGCATGGACACATGACCTAACAGGCAGACAGAGATGCATGGACACATGACATAACAGGCAGAGAGATAGCATGTACACATGACATAACAGGGCAGAGAGGATAGCATGGACACATGACATACCAAGGCAGAGAGATAGCATGTACACATGACATAACGAGGCAGTGAGATAGCATGGAAACATGACATAACAAGGCAGAGAGATAGCATGGACACATGACATAACGAGGCAGTGAGATAGCATGTACACATGACATAACAGGGCAGAGAGATAGCATGGACACATGACATAACAAGGCAGAGAGATAGCATGTACACATGACATAACAAGGCAGAGAGATAGCATGTACATGACATATCGAGCAGTGAGATAGCATGTACACATGACATAACAGCAGAAATATAGCATGTACACATGACATAACGAGGCAGTGAGATAGCATGGACACATGACATAACAGGGCAGAGAGATAGCATGTACACATGACATAACAAGGCAGAGAGAAAGCATGGAAACATGACATAACAACGCAGAAATATAGCATGGACACATGACATAACAAGGCAGAGAGATAGCATGTACACATGACATAACAGGGCAGAGAGATAGCATGTACATATGACATAACAAGGCAGAGAGATAGCATGTACACATGACATAACGATGCAGTGAGATAGCATGGAAACATTACATAACAAGGCAGAGAGATAGCATGTACACATGACATAACGAGGCAGTGAGATAGCATGGAAACATGACATAACAAGGCAGAGAGATAGCATGTACACATGGCATAACCAGGCCGAGAGATAGCATGTACACATGACATAACAGGGCAGAGAGATAGCATGTACCATGACAGAACAAGGCAGAGAGATAGCATGTACACATGACATAACAGGCAGAGAGATAGCATGGACACATGACATAACAAGGCAGAGAGATAGCATGTACACATGTACATAACAAGGCAGAGAGATAGCATGTACACATGACATAACAAACCAGAGAGTAGCATGGGCACATGACATAACAGGGCAGGAGATAGCATGGACACATGACATAACAGGCAGATGAGATAGCATGGACACATGACATAACAGGCAGAGAGATAGCATAGGACACATGACATAACAGGGCAGAGAGATAGCATGTACACATGACATAACAGGGCAGAGAGATAGCATGTACCATGACATAACAAGGCAGAGAGATAGCATGTACACATGACATAACAAGGCAGAGAGATAGCATGGACACATGACATAACAAGGCAGAGAGATAGCATGTACACAGACATAACAAGGCAGAGAGATAGCATGGACACATGACATAACAGGGCAGAGAGATAGCATGTACACATGACATAACAGGGCAGAGAGATAGCATGTACACATGACATAACAAGGCAGAGAGATAGCATGTACACATGACATAACAAGGCAGAGAGATAGCATGTTCACATGACATAACAAGGCAGAGAGATAGCATATACACATGACATAACGAGCCAGTGAGATAGCATGTACACATGACATAACAGGGAAGAGAGATAGCATGGAAACATGACATAACAAGGCAGAGAGATAGCATGTACACATGACATAACGAGGCAGTGAGATAGCATGGAAACATGACATAACAAGGCAGAGAGATAGCATGTACACATGACATAACAAGGCAGAGAGATAGCATGTACACATGACATAACGAGGCAGTGAGATAGCATGGAAACATGCCATAACAAGGCAGAGAGATAGCATGTACACATGACATAACAAGGCAGTGAGATAGCATGTACACATGACATAACAAGGCCCGTGCTGTTGATGACTAAATCCTTTTCTGCTCATTAGAGTTATTTTAACATTTCCTTTCTTTATGCCAGTGTACTTGCTATAATGTTGTCCATGAAATTGTTATGTCTTAAAACTCTGTAGTTAATCTGCACATTTATACCACTTTCTCCAGTAATATTCTTCTTCCTTTAAAAGAGTTACAAACTACTTTATGGAATTGTCTAGTAAAACTGGACAAACGTGCAGTGATAATTAATATTACAATGAGCAAGAAAATACATTCTCTTAGTCGAGTAAGCCACAAATGACCACCATAGCATTGTTGGTGGCAGCAAATATACATAGAATACTATTGTGTTACTAATATCGTTGATTTTTTCCCCATACAGATGTTTTCACTCCGTTCAACTCTCGATGTAGTGACTTGTTATATTGGACATATTTATGTTGATTCTTTTCCGCATTGGGCTTTCCAAATGTGTTCCTAGATAACCTTGCGTTGTTTTCTGTTTTTCTCTGGTCGATGTTGTTATTTCTTTAGTTGGCGGCGTCTCTTCCTGTTGGTTATGTCTGGCTTAGGTACCTGGCTTGTATTTAGTGGTGTTGTTACCTTCACTTTTGAAAATGTAACAAATTAACAAAGTAAACTACTCTTTTAATGAACATGGGCAGAATATGGCATTTGATGCTAGCCCCAGTATTTAAACACAAATCGGCACTCAGGTGGCCAAAGTCTTGCGAACGCGGTTCGTGAACCGCTTACCAGGCGTTCGAAACGCAGCCGCTACCGATTTGTGCAGCAGACCCTGTCGCGTTGTATTATGACGTGTTGGTATGGAAGCCGGTCGATCAGAATGTAATAGCAAACTACTGAACGTAAAATATGCCTAGCACATCAACAGCAGCTGAAAAATGCTGGTGTTGGCTACAACGTCCTGCAAGGGATATGCTTTCTGAACGACCAGCACACATACCTCCGTAAGTAACCAGCGAGAAGCGATCTGCTGCCGAATTCCGCGCAGCTGTGATTCGTTCGTAGTATACGGGATTACGAACAGCGCCATTAACACCTTCACTAGGGAGACCGGACGGCCACAGTTACTTCCCGGGAATGTTCTGGTATCCATTTTAGTCTGGATCAGCCTGGACCCCTGGTCACCACTTGACATACCCTCGACTCGCTGAGAATTTGAACACATCGCCACCGCCAGGCCAACTTCCTAAACACTGCGCTTCTTGAATCCATTAAATAACGTAGCATAACTTAATACAAACAAGATCATTTGAGATGGTTCTATAACATTAATATTGGATTTATTACCATTTTATGTGGTAAATTTTAATTATTAAAAAACAAATAAGAACCCGTGTTCTGTTCTCTTTCTGTTCTTTCACAGCTGCTAAGAAAGAACCTGAGCAGACAACTGAAGAGTAAGTGTTAAACGTGAAAGTTGTGTCCGAAAAAAATGTCACTAACCACATATTATTTACTATAACTTCACTGTATCATGTTTGTTTGATGTCATAATATACAAATGATCATTATCAAGGTAATACGTGTATACAGTATACAAGCTTAACTACTTCGGCCATATTAACATTACATTAGTTTGAAAGAACAGTCAGTAATGGAAGACGTTGCCCTTGTAAGAAGGGACAGGAGTTGATCAGCACGACAGTGAACGCGGGACATTACAGAGATGTGGACATGCATGAGGCGGACGATCTGGCGAGGGATCGAGAGTTTTTCTGGCGGGTTGTGATGAAAGCGACCTTTTACAAAGGTCTTATTCGTGATGATGATGTTGATGATGACGATGATGCTGACTTGCAATTAGTCAATGAGTCAACCAAGGAAGACCACAACATATTTAATATAGCACACACACACACACACACACACACACACACACACACACACACACACATACGCACACACACACACACCTTGTTTTTTTTCGCATATCCTATTTACAGGACATCGCTGTCAACACCGGCATTTTACTGCTGTTATTGATTTTTTGGCAAGATTAAGCGCAGTAGTTTGCCATTGCTTTCTGAGCGACTGGCTCACATACCCCCGTAAGTAACCAACGCGGTGCGATACGCTACCGAATCTCACGCAGCTGCGTTACTCTACGTGGATATACGGGATTACGGAGAAAGTCGATAACCCCTTCGCCAGGGCCAAAAGAGCCTGAAGGGATAAAGCAACTTTGGGTTGTCCAAGATAATACTGTTGAAACATTGAGCTTTTCACTGAGCGAAGACGCGCGCCATCTTTATGCAAGAGATGACATACAGAGCTGGGGTGAGTCGCAACAACAGGAATATTGGGGGTGGGGGTGGCAGGGGCAGACCTGGAGAGAGACGTTATAAAGTTTGACGTCATGGCACGGAGGAACGTCAGTATCAGAAATGACTGGCAGTACATGGGATAGAAGGAGTCTCTGTGGCGAAGCGGTCAAACACTTTGACTCGTGCTCCGAAGGTAGTGGGTTCGATTCCGGGCCGCGTCCTTCGGTTTACGAGTGAATTGTTTCGGAGACTCCTGTAGGTCGTCGCTAAAAGCTACAGAGTTCGTGCTTTGTGCGGCGCTTTCCGTGCTGCGGAAAGAGACTGAGCCATATGGGATTAAAACCCTGTGCAATGAAGTCGACCCTGTCGACTTTTAAGCGACTTTAAGCGACATGGGATAGAAGGCTTTGGACAGACATGATCACGAACACCACACGGCATGGACTATACTAAGAAGAAGATATGCATAGGATGGACATAAAAACCGAATGAGTTAGTCCTTCAAGAAAGAAATGAAAACAGTAAATTGATTAGAGAAAGTAGACCCAGACAGTCCCGATTTTCTGGGCATGTTATGAGGAGAAATTCACTTCAAAACTTAGTGACAAAGTGCAAAAATGATGGGAGAAAAGCAAGGGGAAGGCAGAGAGATAAATGCCTGGATGGCTTGGTCTCATGGTTGAATCGGGGCAAGAACAGAGACATGGTCCTAGACTTGGGTTTTCGTGTCAGATGTCGAACCACGACGGCCTACACATTTTCGGCATGCTATGCTGGGACAAAGATGAAAGGTGATCACCTCGATTCTACAGGGTTGTAACGATAACAGCAACAACAACCACAATAATAACAATAGAAAAGAGAAATGTTATGAGAATGAAAAAGAGAACTGAACAAACAATAATGTGGTGGTTTCCTCTTGACATCTATACGACCACCGTGGATACATAAAGACGGTGTACTAAGTATATTTACAGTAAAAGCAATGAATAAATCAGCAGACAAAGAAAGTTAACAGGGTCAGCTTCACATGAGCACAATCAAAAGTGACAGAAAATATATTTTTTGAAAGCCTTCATCGGCACACAAATGAGACAAACAAAAAGACACAAATTCAGGAGTATAAAAATGACATTTAGCTGTAAACCATGCATCATGGAGAGAAGTCATGAACCGTCTCACTAATTCGAGCCCACAAATCAAAACATGATATAGAAGACTACACGGCTTCTCTCTTTGATCTACAATTTACAGCATTTTGTATTTTACAAGTTATCGTTCATGTAGTTGTGTACATTTTTGTTTTGTGTGACCACGACTGCAACATCGATTCTATTAAATGTTATTGTGCTTTTGTAACATTGATCCATTCAAACTGCCGACACTCAAAACTCCGAGGAACGGCCAGACGGACACATAATCAGACTGCTACTTATCATTACTGTTGGGGCTCTTCTCTGGCTGCTACAGGTGATGACGGAGCACGTATGGGAATGTGCAGAGTGGTGTGATGGCGGTTCTTGACTCATCTCAACTCAGCTCACAAGCTCTGAAACATGAGTTATATGCAAGAGGCTTATTGGGTATTTGGTTCTACCTTCACATGAAAATTAGCACAAGTAAAACAGAGGTAATGACTGTAACTAAAGAAGAAAAAGCAACAACGATTCATCTAAACGAACATCCCTTGAAACAAGTAAAGAGTTTCAAGTGCCTAGGGAGTATAATATTTTCAAATGGCAAATTAGAAGACGACATCGAAAATAGATGCAATAAGGCAAACCAACTCATGGACAAATGGTACCAATACTAAAGAACAAACGTGTATCATTAACTACTAAGAAAGCACTTTACAACACAATCTTCCTACCAACTCTATGTTACTAAACCTGGACAATGACAGAAACAGAGAAAAGAAAAATCACAACAGAAATGAGATTCCTGAGAAGAATACTCAATGTATCAAGAAGAGATAAGATCAAACATGAAGAAATCAGGTCTAAAGTGGGAGTGGGAAAGGGGGGGGGGGGGTTATAGCTGCACCAGATTTTATTAGAAGGCAGCAAGTCAAATGGTTTGGCCATGCAAGTAGGTTACCAACTAACTGTATGCCACAACAGGCAACGATGTACAGACCAGAGGGAAGCAGAGGACGAGGCCGACCACGTAAACTATGGACGCAGCGTATAACAGTGTCCATGGGAATATCGATACATGAAGCCCATAAGCGGGCACTCTCCCGCTGTTTATAATTCACCTCGACTCCGCAAGGTACAAGAGGAACATGATGAGATGAGATGGTGCTACCTTGATACTCAGCCTATCCGACGTACTGCTTTTTATTGATTCATTCAATGCATTGTCACAGTTTTACCGTAGTTCAACCCATATAGTAAACGCATCCGTCATCCCCATCATCATAATATCATCATCATATCATCAATTGTTCTGCTAGCTAGCGTAGGCGTTCGTGTCTCTCCACAGATTCTAAAATATGGTTAGTCATAAAATACTGAAAAGATAATGTGATGTTTTCCCCTTTACTTCAAAATCGACACGGGGGTCTTTTCCTCTGCCTTTGACAGTCGTTTCCGACTGAGAGGACAGGTAAGTGTCCTGCTGTGCTCATCTGTAGAGTTGTCCACTTATCCCGGTGGATATTCAGTCCCCAGAGCTGCATTTGCCACACCGAGGCGTATTTCCATCCTCTACCACTGGGAGGTGCAGTTAGGATTTTTCCTTCCTAAAGTTATAGTCAGTGATGGCCAGATCTTCGCAATACTTTTAGAGGATAAACACATTCACAATTATATAACGATGTTCTCTTGGCTTCCTCAGTGTGAAACCTCATTTTACCAGCCTGTTACAAGACACCGTAGTTAGAGATGGCGAAGGCCTCATTCTGGAGTGCGACATAGAAGGCAATCCTCGACCCCAGATCTCGTGGTTCCGGGACGGAATGGAAATACTCGACAGCCAGGTAATACACCTGTACTACACCAAACGGTACACACTTAATACAGCAATGTTGACAGTATGTTGAATATAACAAAACTACTAAAGATACTAACAAATAAAGTAATAATGTAACCATCGGTTGACAGTATGTTGAATATAACAAAACTACTAAAGATACTAACAAAAAAGTAATAATGTAACCATCAGTTGACAGTATGTTGAATATAACAAAACTACTAAAGATACTAACAAAAAAGTAATAATGTAACCATCGGTTGACAGTATGTTGAATATAACAAAACTACTAAAGATACTAACAAATAAAGTAATAATGTAACCATCGGTTGACAGTATGCTGAATATAACAAAGCTACTAAAGATACTAACAAAAAAGTAATAATGTAACCATCAGTTGACAGTATGTTGAATATAACAAAACTACTAAAGATACTAACAAAAAAAAAGTAATAATGTAACCATCAGTTGACAGTATGCTGAATGTAACAAAGCTACTAAAGATACTAACAAAAAAGTAATAATGTAACCATCGGTTGACAGTATGTTGAATATAACAAAACTACTAAAGATACTAACAAATAAAGTAATAATGTAACCATCGGTTGACAGTATGCTGAATATAACAAAGCTACTAAAGATACTAACAAAAAAGTAATAATGTAACCATCAGTTGACAGTATGTTGAATATAACAAAACTACTAAAGATACTACCAAAAAAAAAGTAATAATGTAACCATCGGTTGACAGTATGTTGAATATAACAAAGCTACTAAAGATACTAACAAACAAGTAATAATGTAACCATCAATTGACAGTATGTTGAATATAACAAAACTACTAAAGATACTAACAAAAAAAAAGTAATAATGTAACCATCAGTTGACAGTATGTTGAATATAACAAAACTACTAAAGATACTAACAAAAAAAAAGTAATAATGTAACCATCGGTTGACAGTATGTTGAATATAACAAAACTACTAAAGATACTAACAAAAAAGTAATAATGTAACCATCGGTTGACAGTATGTTGAATATAACAAAACTACTAAAGATACTAACAAATAAGGTAATAATGTAACCATCGGTTGACAGTATGCTGAATATAACAAAGCTACTAAAGATACTAACAAACAAGTAATAATGTAACCATCAGTTGACAGTATGTTGAATATAACAAAACTACTAAAGATACTAACAACAACAAAAAAGTAATAATGTAACCATCGGTTGACAGTATGTTGAATATAACAAAGCTACTAAAGATACTAACAAAAAAGTAATAATGTAACCATCAGTTGACAGTATGTTGAATATAACAAAACTACTAAAGATACTAACAAAAAAAAAGTAATAATGTAACCATCGGTTGACAGTATGTTGAATATAACAAAACTACTAAAGATACTAACAAATAAAGTAATAATGTAACCATCGGTTGACAGTATGCTGAATATAACAAAACTACTAAAGATACTAACAAAAAAGTAATAATGTAACCATCAGTTGACAGTATGTTGAATATAACAAAACTACTAAAGATACTAACAAAAAAAAAAAAGTAATAAAGTAACCAAGCAACAATACAATCTAGCTGCAAGAACCTAGTTTGGGTATGAGAAGTGTTAAGACCATCACAAGAGTGTACGCCTGAGTGCACGGAGTGGCCAATCTTTCCCTTCCTTAGCGAACAATGAGAGATGAAACAAACCCTTGTCCGGGTCCACTCATAGCATTGTCAGGTAATGTAAGGACGTTACTCCAACGCGCCGTCTAATAACGCTAAATGAATGGTTATCTTTCTAATGATGAAACCATAAATTTTGCGGGGATAAATAATGTAAAAATCATGAAAACACAAAACAGTTAGTTGCATTCCTTTACAGGACGTCGCAGTCAACCCCAATATTTTGGGCTGTTTGTGATTTCGTGGCAAGTTTACTTTCAGTAGTTTGCCACGGCTTTCTAAACAACCGAAGCACATACCATTGTATGAAAACCAACGCCAGGCCGTCTTATGTCCTTAGCTGTGTTTTAAAAGCGGTACGAAGGATTACCGGAAAAAAACAAAACATTAATATAAAATAAATTAGAAATTTTAAAAAGTAAAGGATTCTCTTACACGCCTTGCGGCTTTTTGGAATATTGTTAGTGAGATAGTTAGTTAATCACGGTTCCAACTTCACGGCAAAGGATCCCCCCCCCCTATTGTGCTCCGTTCCTACGCCAGTGAATATCACACAAAATGCTCCTCATTGTCCTATGTGAAAAGTTGATACATTGTTAAAAAAGTTAGTTGCATATCCTTTGCAATCAACACCAGCATTTTCTGTTGCTGTGATCTCTTAGCAAGTTTACGTTCAGTAGTGTGCCATTGCTTTCAGAACAACCGGCATCTATACCATTTCGTAACAAACCAACGCAACGCGGTCTACTGCCAAATCGCGCGTAGCTGTGTTTCGAACGCAGGTATGCGGGTTCACGAACTGCGTCGGTAAACCCTTTGCCACGGAGCAGGCTGGTATACTGTACTCGCTGAATATTAATATAGATAAATTGGTACACTGTGGATAACCACACTGGCCGACTTTACTTCTCAGAATATTTCCTGGTACCCGTGTAATGCTGGGTTAACCTCAGAGCCTGGGTCTGTTTTAAAAGTATCAGCGTCAGTAAGGAATAAGCGCATGTATATGCCAACAAGACTTGTTCTAGAAGTGGTGCTTTTATAGCTGGTACTTGTGCTTTTATAGCTGGTTGATTGCTTAGTCAAGCGTGTAACAGGCACACACACAACATGACAACGATCCGGCGGGCCTCGCCTGAGAAGTTGTGTTAAGCCTGTCCTTTTTGTAGCTAATGTTAAGTGATGTGGCGTTTATTTGATCAGATCTATTTCTGGGGATCATTTTATTAAACCGGGTCGACCTTTGATCTATGCTAGTCAGAATTACTTCAGTCTTGTAATTATTCGTTAAGTGACCCATGGTCATAAAATACTAAACGTAAACTTGTCAAGATATCAACAACAGCATATAATGCTTTTGTTGACTGCAAACGCCCTGTAAAGGATATGTAACTAACGTTTTTTTAAAACCCATAGTCATTGCGACTGAAACATAATAGAACATCAAGAGCATATTTTGAAGGTTCCCATCCGGATTTGCCATTCTCCTTGGCGAACGGTTTACGAACGCTGTTCGAAACACATCTGCGCGCGATTTGGCAGCAGACCGCGTTGAGCTGTTTTTTTTTTTTTAACGAAATGATATGGGTGCCGGTCGTTCAGAAAGCAATGGCAAACTACTGAACGTAAACTTGCCAAAACGTGAACAACAGCAAAACATACTGGTGTTGAATGCAAACGTCATGTAAATGATATGCAACTAACTAACATCAGTTGTCTCTCCACGAAAGCACATCTAGCCACGCTATCCTTCAGGGGTCGGGTTCACTGGAGTCGTACTACTCCAGTGGGTTGAGCTGAACTCCCATGTGGTGATGATGTCCAATTGCAAGGGGTTAAGGTCTTCCGAGCTGTTTAGAGCTCGTCACGCTAGAGTATTTAATGTTCCAGGGGTTCATAGCTTAATATATTATGTTTCTACTCATATCCTTGCCGGTCTCTCTGGCCGAGGGGTTACACCACTTTCTCCGTAATCCCGTTTATTATCACGCAGAGTCTCGTAGCGGGCGAGAACTGGAAGCGGTTCTACCCCCGCTGGTGACTTGCGGGATAACTGAGCCGGCCGCTAAGAAAGCAATGGCAAACTACTGAGAGTAATCTTGCCAAGAAATCAACAGACAGCTGAAAGATGCTGCTGTTGACAGCGATGTCCTGTAAAAGGATATGCGATTTAAAAAAAAAAAAAACTCATATCCTTAAGGGTAGCTTCCTCTACTTCTGCCTCTTCATTCTGAAACGACTGAGTATGCACGAATAACATATTATACACCAATGAAAGCACCGCAAAGAACGACAAAGCACTGTAAATCGTCTTAATACGAATAGTTCTTTCCAAACATTATTCACATTTCTCACAGAATCACCACGAATGCACCAATTAAAATTAGTATTAAAATATGAATGTATCACAGTCTGGTGGTAAGATGATTAGAGATCGTGAACTCCGACCTTTCGATGTACGTGCTTACCAAGAAAGTGGTCCGTATGTAATCGTCACTCTGCCAATGCTATTTTCTGACGTGTCCGACTCTTGGATTGACACAGCCTCATAAAGAGTGGGGCGAAAAATGTCCATAATTTTCAGGGAATTTTTTGGGAAGGAAAGATGGCAAGGAAGGGGACTGACTGACCCACTTTACTATGACATGGTCTCCGTGGCGAAGTTGCCTCGCGCTTCGAAAGTTGTGGGTTCAATTCCGGGCGCCGTCATACGATTCAGGTGAACAGTTTTCTTGTAGACGACTGGGAGTCGTCAATTGAGCTTTGGAGTTCTTGCTTTATGATAGACTTTTGGCAGACCACCCAGCAGAAAGAGACCGAGCCCTAAGGGGGAGAAAACCCGTTGCAATAAAGACTATTCTCTCGGATTAAAACCTTTTAAATTTTGAAAGTGCCGTGAATATGTGACAGCCTAACACCTTAAACTTTGAAGGTGCCGTGAATATGTGACAGCTTAACACTTGAAACTTTGAAGGTGCCGTGAATATGTGACAGCTTACCACTCAAACTTTGAAGGTGCCGTGAATATGTGACAGCTTAACACTTGAAACTTTGAAGGTGCCGTGAATATGTGACAGCCTAACACCTCAAACTCTAACTGCATTGTTAGCTACAGAACTACTTTTATTTCACATCCATTGCTGCTGCTGCTACTACTACTACTACTACTACTACTACTACTACTACTACTACTTCTACTACTACTACTACTACTACTACTACTACTACTACTACTACTACTACTACTACTACTACTACAACTACTACTACTACTACTATTACTACTCCTGCTGCTGCTGCTGCTGCTAATACTACTACTATTGCTACTGCTGCTGCTACTACTACTACTACTACTGCTGCTGCTGCTACTACTACTACTACTACTACTGCTGTTGCTGCTGATGCTACTACTACTACTACTACTACTACTGCTGCTGCTGCTGCTGCTGCTGCTGGTGCTGCTACTACTACTACTGCTGCTGCTGCTACTACTACTACTACTATTACACTATTACTACCACTACCACTACTACTACTACTACTACTACTACTACTACTACTACTACTACTACTACTACTACTATTACTAATACGACTACTACTACTACTACAACAACAACTACTACTACTACAACAACAACAACAACTACTACTACTACTACTACTACTACTACTACTACTACTACTACTAATAATAATAATAATAATAATAATAATAATAATAATAATAATAATACTATTACTGCTACTGCTACTACTACTACTGCCATCAACTAATACTATGACCACTACAACTACTACTACCACCACAACTACCACTACTACTACTACTACTACTACTACTACTACTACTACTACTATTACTACTGCTACTACAACTACTACTACTACCACTACTACTACAACTGAAACTATAATGAAAATCACCACAATACCAAGGCAAGAGTGCCCGCAATGTTTGCTGTTAGTGCCAGTTATATAAACTCACTGTAACCACATTTTGTGTAAATTTAATTTACCGTAACTATATTGTGTATAAATTGTGAATTCACGGAAATTATATTTTGTATAACTTTTATTCAATACATCGCTATTACATATTGTACATTGCAGGACTTTCAAATATCAACTATCGGGAACCACTGCAAGCTACAGATACACGACATCTACCCCGAGGATGAGGGTACCTACAGCTGCAGAGCTGTCAACAACATCGGGGAGGCTGTTAGCTCATGCTACGTGTCTGTTGAAGGTGGGTTCCTGGACCCATGATCATTAAGACATGCATACTGAATGGACCCACCTTCCTAGATTGAATGTTTTCTCACCCACTGAATCTTGTTCAAATATATCATTTATTATTACTTTTCTCTTGTGCTCTTGTGCTTTGGGTTTCAGAACTATTATTTGTAGAGTTTACTTTTGTTTAGTCTTCACGGTGACTAACGTTTGCTGGTTATTTTGTAGTTGCGTTATACAATAGAAGCCATTTCTCAACGTTTACTTGTTCTATTGTTTCTTGTAGCGTGATTTCTTCATGCCTTGCGTTCCCTACTCAAACTCATTACTCATTTGCCACAGCAGTATATAAAACAGTATAATTTTAATAAAATTATACATAATGAATACTGTATTATACTGTGTACTTAATACGGTCTGAATTTATAAAGTAAAAAAGTTAGTTGCAAGTCCACCACATCACGTGGCAAATCAGCCCTATCATATTTTGTCCAATTGTGATTTACCCGGCAAGTTCGCGTTCAGTAATTTGCCATTGCTTTCTATACACCCTTTGTTACAAATCAACACAAGGCGACCTATAAATGGTTTTCAATAAATACATACCATTTAAACTCTTTATCTTCTTTTTTTTTTTCAACAATGTCCCCTGATTTGTTAATGTTATTATGATTTTAATTCATGAAAATTCAAACTCATACAATTCCATGGGACTCACATTACATGAATAGTCTGTTACTCTTTACATATCTTACATTTTAAAATTATTTCTGCCTTGGTCATTTGGTACTTTGAGGTACCAGATGAGACTAAACGACAGTTACTAACTACAGAAGTAGGGTAAAATAATATCTGGGACTGAAGAATGTAAACAGTCTATCTTGGGCACGTGGCGGGTTTTATGTTTCTACCGTGGAACTCATACCAACAACAGAGTGGGGTACAAGTATGTCTGAACAATAATGAAATAGCATTTCTTAAGTGTATATTCGTGTGCATTTTCACAATCTAAATATTGAAGATGACTGGTTAATTAATGACAGCGTTGACACTAGTTGAGTTAAGTCAAGAACCAACATCACTGCACTCAGGACATTCCCATGCGTGCTCAGTCCCCTCGTTCAACAGCCAGCGAAGAGTCATACTACTAATCGTTAACATCGCTAGCTGATTAAATGTTCTCCTGGTCTTCCCTCTCAGTTTTGAGATTCCTCCAGAAACCCTGCCGATCTCCCGCAATGTCATTCTTTCCACATATGGGTTCTCAATCTGTTCCTCCGTCTTCTCCACCTGGTCCCACAAACGCACGACCACTTCCCCCTTGTCCATAGGCAAGATACCACTAAGAGGTGCATTCCCTGCAAGCCTCTCAGCCTGTTCATTCCCCCGTACACCAGCATGGCCAGGGCAAAATATCCATACAATTCTCACAATCTGTGACCTCTGAAGCGACGAGAGCCATTCCACACGAAACATTCCTTTCTCCACCTTGCTAAGCATATTCTTTGAATCCTTAATGAACACAACGTGTGTTGCAGTAGTCTCCTCTAGCCACCGGAATGTCGCTGTTACTGCCTCCACCTCCATTCTCATGCTGGAGGTCGAAGTCTCATATGCCAGGTTCTCCTTTTTCAAGACTCGCCCCTTAGCCTTTGCAATAGCGTTGACACTAATGCCCAGACTATTGCTAGAATGACAGTAATGACACTAATGCCCATGCTATTGCTACAATGACAGTGTTGACACTAATGTCCAGACTATTGCTAGAATGACAGTGTTGACACTAATGTCCATGTCACTTTTACAGTGGTATGTCTTGACACTAACGCCAATACTATTGCATCAGTGACAAGTCATGAAATAAATGACCATGCTCTTGCTACAATGACGAGTGTTAGCACTAATGGCCATGCTATTACTTCAATGACACGTCGTGATACTAATGTCCTCATTCTTACTACAGTCACAAGTCGTGACACTAATGCACATGTTATTACTACAAGGACGCGGGGTGGCACTAATATCCATATCATTATTACAGTGACATAGTGACACTAGTGTCCACACCAGTGCTACAATGACTAATATTGGCACTAATGTGATGTCGTTGCTACAATGATATATCTTAGCACTAATGTCCGTGCTATTACTGCAATGAGATGTATTGACACTCGTATTCATGTGACTGAATACGTTGGAAACATACCTGCGGGCGATTTAGCAGCAGACCGCCTTGTGTTGTACTGTTATAAAATGATATGAATGCCGGTTGTTGAGAAAGCGATGGCAAACTACTGAACGTAAACTTGCCAAGATATTAGAAAAAGCAAAAAAAAAAAAAAAAAAAAAAAAAAAAAAAAAGTCAAAAAAACCAAAAAAAAAATTCTGGAGTTGACTGCGACGTCCCTAAAGGATATGCAGCTAACTTATTTTGTATTCATATTATTGCCACAGTGATACCGATGATACTAATGTTAATGTCAAAGCAACAGTGACATTGTGGACACTATTGTCAGAGGCACTGCTACAGTGAAGAAATCATGGCACTAATATAAATTTCTTTTCTACAGTGACAATTATATCATTGATATCCATGTTATTGCCACAGTGACAATTATGCTACTAATATCCACGTTTTGCTACAATGACAATACAAATAGGATAACCTATTAACACATTGTATAAACACTTATTACGTTTATGTTATATTTACATAATTTTAATTTATAATAATTTAATAATTATAATAATTTTAAGAATAAATGTTTTAAGGCAAACAAAAATGCTAGTATGTGTCTGTTACATATAACGACATAAATTACCGTTGGACATGAAATATGTGCTAATAATAACATAATAACATGTCACATAAATGTTAGAAATAAACTAAATTAGATCATTTTGTGCATTCCCCTGTGATATTTATAAACTAAGTGATTGATAGCAAATGATTGTGTGTTATTTGTTGAATATTTTGGTGCGTGAAATTAGATGTTATTTGTAATATGACCAATTGTATTACTACTGAATTAATCATTATGAATACACATACTCAATCCACAATTCAATATCTGTTGACTATTATGTGTTGGTGGAATGAGCATGGGATGTCTTCATTTCTATTACAAACTTTAACTTTCCCATGTAACCGTGAACCATAGTTGTTACGGCGTGTTTTCCTGTTTTCTTATTTCTACCTGCAAATGTGATGGTGCTATTGCATGTAACTTACTGAAACTGTATAATTTATGTACTCCTATATGAGTTTGAGAGAGAGAGAGAGAGAGAGAGAGAGAGAGAGAGAGAGAGAGAGAGAGAGAGAGAGAGCGAGAGAGAGGAAGGGTGGAGAGAGAGGGGTGGAGGGGTGGAGATAGAGGTGTGGAGAGTTATATGGGGTGAAGAGAGAGAGAAAGGGGGGGGTAGAGAATGAGAGGGAAAGAGGGGGGGGTGGAGAGGGAGATGGGATGGGGAGAGAAGGGTGTGGAGAGAGTGAGGGTTGGAGAATGATAGGGTGAGAGAGGGGGTGGAGAGGGAGATGGGATGGAGAGAGAAGGGTGTGGAGAGAGTGAGGGTTGGAGAATGATAGGGTGAGAGAGGGGGTGGAGAGGGAGATGGGATGGAGAGAGAAGGGTGTGGAGAGAGTGAGGGTTAGAGAATGATAGGGTGAGAGTGGGGGTGGAGAGAGAGAGAGAGGGGGGTCGAGAGAGAGAGAGAGAGGGGGGTGGAGAGATAGGTATGGAGAGAGGGGTGGAAAGAGAGAGAGAGACAGGGGATAGCAAGAGATACAGTGGTGGAGAGAGAATGAAAGAAGTTTAGACAACATGTGTGAGGCGTGGGAGAAACATGAATACAAAAATGGAGTGTATATCAGTAATTCAAAACAGCAACTATTGTAAAAGTTGCATCTACACCGCTGCATAATTATTATAACTATAAATAACAGCTTCTGTATAACAGGTCTTCCTGGTCTAGAGGTTACACGACTTTCTCCGTAATCTCGTATACTCTCGTAAGTGACGTGACGTTGCGCGAGAATCGGTAGCGTAACTTACGGGGATTTGTGAGCCGGTCCCTCAGAAAGCAATGGCAAACTACTGAGCGTAATCTTGCCAAGAAATCAATATTCAGCTGAAAGATGCTGATGTTGACAACGATATCCTGTAAAGGATATGCGAAAAAAAGAAAAGAAATAACAGCTACTGGCACCCAGGCTTGTTTCACAGATATTTAAGTACAGATGAGAATGTTTGTCCAGTTTCTTGTTATTTTGTGGGCCTGCGCTCACTTTGAACCCAAGTGTAGTCCATACACGGACGTCTACCTCTAATAGTTGCCGCTACGAAGGAGTGCACTGGAATGATTGTTTGCGTATGGATTAGCTTTCTTTGTTACCAGTGTCCCTCGCCAACAGGCGAACCCACTCCGACTTCTGAGATGCTTGAAAATTACTTCCCCAAGGTAAGGACGAGAGGTCAAGATTTTGTTCCAATTAAGCGAAGTAGGGTGTAGGAGTTGAACAGCGCACCATAAATTTAAGAACCAGCGCTCGTTTCCATTCGGCCATGGTGATCTACGTCGAGTTTCTCATGTTCGATTTTATGATTGACTGGAACGTATAAGGCAAAGATAAAGCCGATTTGACAGAGTACAGTCTAGTTAATTTATCTTACTACATCTCTTTACTGTTGTAAACTTTCAGTCTTGTTTGCCTCTATTGTTTCACATGACTGTCAACTTCTTCGTAAGACAAGCAATAATTAGAGGCACAATGGGACCATCCTTATTATGGCTATTGTAAAATAAGTAATAATGAGAGGTTAAACGGGACTATCCTTATCATGACTATCGTAAAACAAACAATAATTAGAGCCACAATGTCCTCATCCTTATCATGACTATAGTAAAACCAGCAATAATTAAAGCCACAGTGTACTCATCCTTATCATGACTATCGTAAAACAAACAATAATTAGAGCCACGATGTCCTGATCCTTATGACGATAGTAAAACCAGCAATAATTAAAGCCACAATGTACTCATCCTTATCATGACTATCATAAAACAAACAATAATTATAGCAAAATGTCCTTTTCTTATTATGATTATTGTACAACAAGCAATAATTAGAGGCACAACACTGTCATCTTAGGCAAGACTATCGTAACACAAGCATTAAATATAGTCACGAGTCCACCATTCTTATAAAGGCTATCGTAAATCAAACAATAAATTCACCATACGTACACGACTGTCGTAAAACATGCAACAATGGAAACATAACGTCACGATCGTTATCACGACTGTTCTAAAACAAGCAATAATTAGAGGCACAACGTCACCAACCTCAGATTACTATCGTAAAATAAGCAATAAATACACATACAACGTCACCTTCCTTAACAAGATTATCGTACATCAGGAAATAAATTGGCCTATCGTCACCCGTCCTTAACATGGCTATTGTAAAACAAGCAACTAAATATTGCCACATTGCCACACTCCTTAACGTAAAACAAACAATTATTAGAGATACAATGTCATTATCCTTAACAAGACAATTGTGAACAATAGCAACAGAAAACAACTATCGTAATATTGATTGCCTGATTAAATTAAATATTATCTCGGTATCATTATTCTTTCAGTATCAGCAAAAGTGGTTATTTTTTTCTTCGCTCGCTTCACACTTGAGTGTAGTCCACGTTGGACTGATTTATTGCCTGTGGACTAGCTTTCCCTATTACCAGTGTCCACTCCGACTTTGAGGTACTTGTAATTTACCTCCGCAGGCCTATGACATTTTAGTCCAGTTGACCGGTGTAAGGGTTTAACCCGCTACCACATCATCAGCAAACTTGAAGTTTAAGCGCGACCAATTCTCCCACGCTGACTCCCATCAAAAATAGTCACATAAAAATAAATAATTTCCGTTGATAAATGCGCTTGCAAGCCCTATGAAGGTGGATTCTGTGGCAAAATTAATTTACATGATAAATGTACCATCCTAATTTTTGTTTTATCTTCGCCAAATGATAAGGAAACAAAAAAGCTATTCTCTCTCTCTCTCTCTCTCTCTCTCTCTCTCTCTCTCTCTCTCTCTCTCTCTCTCTCTCTCTCTCTCTCTCTCTCTCTCTCTCTCTCTCTCTCTCTCTTCTTTTCTCTCTGTTTTTGTCTCTCGCTTATCCCTTATTCTTAATCAACATTTTCATTTGTTAGGCCTTAGTGAACGTAGACTAAATGAAAACATGTCAGATGATGACATATCTAACTAAGGGTGTAACGTCTTTAGAAGAGATCCCTATAGGAAACAAGAGACAGGTATAGCAGTCTATATTTCTAATTTACTAAATGTTTACCATCGGCGTGATTTTGAAACTAGCGAAATAGGATTATTTGGTTGGAACCAAAACTTCAGAACCACACATTCCTGATAATTGGCTATTTCAATCGAAATTCCAGCGCTGGACACGTCTGGTACGAAAACTCCACTACCGTGATGGATGTGGCATACTAAACCGGGAAGGAAATCATACTGCTTGGAGACTTCAACATTGACACCAACAAATCCAACATAACATGGGAAAATATAACTGCATCATATAACTTCCAACAAATAGTAAAACAAGCTACTAGAATAACAAAATTATCTTCAAAACTTATAGTTTTCTCATTTATGTAACTTTCTCAGACAACATAAAATTGTGCAATGAGTGAACATTACCCAATATGCTGCACGTGGTCTAAAAACGGAAGTAAAACTCCGAAACATAAACACATAAATGTAAAATATAGAATTTATAAAAATTTCAAAAAAAAAAAAAAAAACAACAACAACAAAAAACACGTATTTTTACAAGACTTGCAAAATTAACCCCCAGATAATATTTATAAACGTCCTGACCAAGATGATGCTCTGAAATACTGGAAGAAAACATGTATCGATATGTTTGATAGACAGGTGCCAGTCAAGGAAGTTCGAGTAAAACAGCACGTCAAGCCGGCATGGATCACCCAGGAAATACTTGAAATTATGAGAGGTAGAGATAAAGCACATAAAAAGAGGCACCTCAGCAGATACCGTACTTTTAGAAACAAGGTTCAATATGGCATACGAAGAAAAATAAAAGTTAATCATTTTAAAAACTTAGTAATCGATCAAACAAACAGTAATGGTATATGGAAGGCAATTATTACATTACAAAAAAATACAATTTCTCACATTCATTACCATCAAATGTTATTACACGTGACAAATTCAGAAATTTTATTTTCAAACTAACAAGGCTTCAATGCTAAATTGTCCTTGCAACTTATCTTTACTGTCATCATTTTGCGAGAATAGATGCTCCTGGGGAAATTCCGATATACCGCTAATAACAATCACTGAAGTATTTACTTGCCTCCGTAACCTAAAAAAAAAAAAAACTGCAACTCATCAGGGCTAGGTGGAATCAGCAATCGGATTATCTTTTGTGTTGCGCCAGTGATCTGTGTGTCACTAACTTATGTGTATAATCAGTGTCTCGCCAAATGTTACTTTCCATTAGATCTCAATCGCTAAAGTGCATCATCTTTTTAAATCTGGCTCATTGGACAATGGTCTCATGAACGGAACAGTACAAGTTAATGAAAACAAATCATTATAACATAGGACAAAACAAGTTAACACAAAGTCGCAATTAAAACTTAGGACAATTTAAGTTAAAATAAAGCATTAATTCATCACTATTTAAATCACTTCCATAAAGGAACATTACAGTATTTAGTTCGCTTGTAGTTGACAGTCAATCAGGTTTTCTACCAAAATATTCTTGCCATACGGCCTAACAAACATGACATAAAATTTACACAAGAATATAAACAACAACGGTCTATGTGGCGCGGATGTTATCGATTTCAGAAAAGCATTCGATACTTCTTCTTCTTCTTCTTCTTCTGCGTTCATCCGGACTTTTTTTCCGGACTGTGATTGCGTTGTGCCTGTTTACAGCAGAGCTGCGTTCTTGCGCCGTTAGGCCGACACATCCGACTTCTGCGGGCATTTGTTGACCGGGTTAACCTTCCCGGGGGGTTTCTTAGGACGTTAGACTCTCACTGTTGTGGTGTTATCTCCCATCCCAGCTGGCCCATATAGAACAGCCAAAGGCATCCTGGTCGGCCCTCAAGGGAAGGCAGGGGCAGACCATGGGCATTCCCCGCCATCCAAGGAGGCTTCCATAATTGCAGAGCCATCACACAGCGCTCTGGTACTGGGCTCACCCAAGGAATCGTCACGTCCTGCACATGGCTGCTTAGCCTTACTTCCGTATATTGGGCCTTCCGTTCACCATAGGCTGTTCTTCCAGAAGCCAGAAGAATGCAGTTTGCAGATGACATCCACACAGTGAGCTTTCGATTCGGACTTTCCACGTAATGGATTTGCTATCCAAGCAATATTCCATTTTGTGCCACTAGGACGCTTTTTCCACCTTTTATGAAGCCCACACAGTGAGCTTTCGATTCGGACTTTCCACGTAATGGATTTGCTATCCAAGCAATATTCCATTTCATGCCTCTGGGAGGCTTGTGTAACCGACATGCCTGTGGTATGAAGTGTGGCAGTCTAAAAACTTCTTCATGTACATTTAAATGTCAACCTGAATACAGTTAAAGTAAGCTGCAGTCGACTTGAGCTTGTTGATATCTCCATAAAGCTTGTCCTCGAATGAAGCAGGTGTGGGCCAAAATATCTTTCTCTGTTCTGCATATATTGGGCACTCTTGCAGCAAATGTTTAGCTGTCATTTTACCAGTTCCACAATTACATTCATCTGTATCTCCTATCTTTAGTTTGTTGAACAAGTGGTATTTCAGCCTGTTATGTCCTGTGCGGAGTCTGAAGATTGCTACTTGTTCTCTTCGGTCGAGTTTGTAATATGCATCATCCTTCTGGTGGCCTGGATGCTCTGATTCCCATTTGGTTCTATAAGTGCTTTTTATCAACCTCTTTGCCTCATTATAGGTTATGTCTATGTCAGGCTGTGGTAGTCGTCCGCCCTCTTTTGCCAGTCTGTCAGCCTCTTCATTTCCAGGTATACTGCAATGTGATGGGATCCACTGTATTACAACTTTTTTGGATTTCTGGCATAGACCATGGAGTGCTGCTCTTAGGTCAGCTAGTTCTGTGCTGTTTTTGCTCTTCAGTATTGAGACAGCTGACTTTGCATCTGTAAAGATAGCTATTTGTGTGTCTTTATTTTCCTCCATCAAAAGCATTTCTGCTGCAGTTTTCAGAGCCTCTACCTCCGCTTTGAAGTTACTTGAAAACTTTCCAGTTGCCACTGAATGTGTTTTTTTCACTCCATTTTTTAAATTTAGGAGAATTCCTCCTCCTCCATTCTCTACTGAATTTTTGGCTGATCCATCTGTATATGCATGGGTCCAATTGCTGCTTGGGTAATGTTCTTTTATGTAGTTTAGGGTTATTTCTCTTCTTTCGGTTTCATGCTGAGTGTTCTTTTTCTCAATACCAGGAATGTTTTCTATCATCTCAGGCAGTTGCTGCTGTCTCCAAGCTGGGAACTTGTCTGCATTGTAAATGGGTTTGACTGTTGATATGTTAAGTATGGGATCTGCCCTAATCTTTCGTTTTGCAGTTTCTACAAAGTTGCTACGCTTCAGTCTTCCCTTTCCAAAACCACTAAACCTTTTATACATAGGGTGGTCTGTCAATCTTCTAAATTTTTCAGCTTGTTGCTGGGCTCTGCTATCTCTTCTATCCTGCATTGGTTGTAAACAAGTGATCTTTTCTAATTCATTAATAGGCGTTGTCTTCAGGCTTCCAGTTATGATTCGCATTCCTTGGTTTTGGACTCTACTTATTTTGTTAAAGTTTGACTTAGCTGCTGTTGCCCAAGCTGCAATGCCATATTCCAGTACTGGCCTCACCCGTCCAGTATATAACTTCTTGAGAACTTTCTCATCTGCTCCCCACGTTGTACCAGCAAGCTTTTTCATGATTGCCATTCTTTGCCTTGCTCTTGTTCGATTTTTCTCAACCTGTGTCTTCCATGTCAGGCGACGATCAAAGGTGACTCCTAGATAGTTTGGATTTTCTTCATGGCGCAATATTTTTCCATTCAATACCAGCTTAGGTTGCTGAGTTTTAGTTGAGAGGGAGAACACTGTGCATGTTGTTTTCTCCTCACTTATCTTCACTAGCCATGATTTTGACCAGTCCTCTAGCGCTAATAGGGCTTGCTGTATTCTGCTGTTAGCTGTACTAATATATTCTTCAGATGTCCATATGGCTAGGTCATCTGCAAAGGATGATGTGTGTACTCTGGCTGGAAAATTTTCCGTGATGTCGTTTATATATGCTAGGAATAATGTTGGTGAAAGAACTCCTCCTTGGGGGACACCTTGCTCCAACAGCATCATTTTGCTGGTTTGTCCTTGTACTTTTGTCCTGGCAGTTCTGTTCTCAAGGTAGTGGCTGATCCATTTGTACATTTTCCCACAGACATGCATTTTTTGTAGTTTTACTTTCAGTCCTTCCTTCCATACTTTATCAAATGCTTTTTCTAAATCTATCCAGACCGCTAGTGTGTGCTTTTTCTCTTGGAAGGCATCCTCTATTTCCTGAGCTATATAGGTTATTTGATCTTCAGTGGATCTGTACTTTCTGAATCCTGCTTGGTGAGGTGTTAAGAGTTGGTTTTCTTCCAGATGCCATGTTAGCCTGCCATTGATAATGCGTTCCATTAATTTTCCTACACAGCTAAGAAGACTGATAGGTCGATAGCCATTTGGTTCTTCCAGGTCTTTTCCTTTCTTTGGGACTGGTATTAGTATAGCTTCCTTCCATGCCTGTGGGACTATTCCCCTCTTCCAGCTGTAATTTAGGACTGCTAGTAGTTTCTTTTTTGCCTTAGTGCCTAGTCCTATTAGCATTTCATTTGTGATTCCATCCTTTCCTGGTGATGTCTTCTTTTTTAGGGTATTCATTGCCTGTTCCATTTCTTCCATTGTTAGATTTGCCATCATATATTCTGCTGCTGTCTCTGTATATCTATGATGTATCTGTTTATCTTTGATTGCTTTCTTCTGTTCGGCTGTAATATCAATGTGGTTTGCACTGGCATAGTGTTCCATTAGTGCATTTGCAGCCTTTTTTCCTGTAAGCAAGGCATTTCCTTGTTTAATTGTTATTTGTTTGTTTCTAGGTCCTTCATTGTTCATGGCTTTCACTAGTTTCCATAGTTTGTTTCCATCCCTGTCAAAATTCAGGTTTTCTGTTTTTTTCCCTCCAACAATCTCTTGTTGTTTGATTTACTGTTCTTTTATATTTTGCTGAGATGGCTTTGAGAGAGATGTTCGCTTCAATTGTTTGTTCTCTCTCTGCGGTCTTCCTAGCATCTTCAACTTTGTCCTCCAAAATTTGTAGTTCTTCAGTCCAGTATGGTTTGTAATTTTTCCTCGCTCCTCTTGGAATAGACTCAGTGGCCGCCTGTATTATTGCTCTGTTTAGACTTTCCACCATTTGCTTCATGTTGCCATATCGTGTATTTATGTTTTCACAATATGTGTCTGTTAGTATGGCAAATCTGTCCCAATCTGCTCGTTTGTAATTCCAACGGGGCAAAGGCTTTTGCTCCTGTGGAACATACTCCATATTTATTACAAGCTTGATTGGTCTGTGGTCACTACCTGCTAATTGGTCAAGCACATGGCGATCGATTTTGTGGAGGATGTCTCCTGTGCAGAAAGCTAAGTCTGGAGTAGAAGTGGTAATCCATCTTCTGGAGTAAAAGCTCGGTGTGTCATCCGCTTTGTTGAGTAGATGGAGATTTGAGTCTATTTCCCAGTCCTCCACTTCATCTCCTCTTTTGTCAGTATCTGGGTATCCCCATCTTTCTGAACGGCTATTAAAGTCTCCGACAACAATGCAATTTGTGTCAGTTATTTCCATGTTTGAGAGTGTAAGATCCTTATCTGCCGGGCTATACAGATTGTAAATTCTTATTTTCACGTCCTTTATCATTATATCAACACCTATAATTTCCGTTTGGTTGTCAGAGATCACAGATACTTCGCTGCAAGGTATTGTATTTCGTGTAAGTATTACAACTCCTCCTTTGTGTCCTTCGCGGTCGAAACGTGTGGCCTGATATCCCTTGACTGAAAATGTGCGATTGGCGTTGAGGTGTGTCTCTTGAATGCATGCCACATCTATTCTATCTTTATGAAGACGCTGTGTTAGGGAGGCTTTCTTGTTATAAACTCCTTCTGCATTCCATTGTAGTATGTTGAGTGTCCGGGGTGTTTGGTCAATAACTCTTAACCTACTCCTCTGTGCCTTGACTCCACAGCACAGGGGAAGGTGACCACCAGTAGTCATGGGTGGACCCCCTCGAGGCAGGGGGCCCGGCACTATCACCGCCTGATGGGACTTCACGGGATTAGCACCATAACGATTAATTTTCATCTGTGGCATCATGAAATGATAAAGTTACGTTGCACTTCTTTGTCAAGCCTGTGGCTCAGTACATCCGATTTCGACAAGCATTTGTTCGGGATGCTTTCCCTAGCCTTTGACTGTCCCCAGTCTACCTACAAGGCAGCAGGTTTGTGCGTCACTTCGTCTGGTCCCTCTCCCTTGACCTGTCCGACATGGGTGACCCTACCAGTAGCTGTGCTACCGTCGGCATAGCTCTTGGGGTCATTGGAACGCGCAAGCCCCTCTACCTCGTCAAGGTGGACGCACGGCAGAGGGGGAACAGCGTCTTATACCTATAGTTCCTGACTACGTCTTTTGTGTCAAGCTACATGTTTAGTTTCAGAATACATCTATAGTTTCAGACTACGTACGTTGTGTCAAACTACATCTTTTCTGTCAGATTAACATCTTTTGTTGTAGACAACGTCTGTTGTGCCCATTTACATGTTTAGTTGCAGATAAACATCTTTAGTTCCAGACTACGTCAGTTGTGTCAAACTACCTGTTTAGTGCCAGATTATATCTATAATTCCAGTCTACTTTTGATGTATCAAACTACATCTTTACTAACAGATTAACATCTTAAAGACAGACTTAACATGACACAAACTATTAAATGCCCTATCAGAAACCTCATATTATACTGGTCAGTCTGTATAATCATATACCTTTAATTATTTCACACACACAAATATATATTTTTATAGTTAATTCACTCATGACATACTTTCTCAAACACTAGTTCTGCTCCAGTCAATGATTATATCAGCCCATTGTAAACCCTAGTTATTAGTAATTAAACTACTCTTTTATTCGCATTGGGACTTATTGGGTATATGGTGCTAGTTTCATATTGTTATAAACCCATTGGCCTTCGATGGGTAATGTGGTCAATATTACACCGGCTTGCTTTACTTCCCAAGACATTTCCTGGTACCTATTTCAGACTGGGTCGACCTGCAAGCCCAGGTTAATTTTAAAAATTCGAAACAGCTCTCATACGCAGCGAACCCAAAAACATCCGGCACAACAAAGCTAGGGCCTAGTCATTAGGCTATCGCGGCTCCTCTGTTCTTACATAAGTTAAGCTGAAATTCCAGTTACAACATAAGCTCTTTCACAAAATGAAACGAGTAATGAGGTATCGCAGAAACAGCTATTCAAAACTGCAGGCTAGAGCAAATCAACATTCCAGTGACAGGAAACGGCGTAAACAAATTGTGAAGATGAATAGAACATGTTGAGGAAGACAACTAATAGTGCTAAACGGTAATACTTGTTATAAGGTTAGTTAGTTGCATATCCTGTACGTCGCAGTCAGCCCCAGCCTTTATTTGGTTTTTTGTGATTTCTTGGCATGTTTACTTTCAGTACTTTGACATTGCTTTCTGACCGACCAGCACTCAAACCATTGTATGGAAACTAACGCAAGTCGGACTGTTGTTTTTAACGCGGTATGCAGGTCAATGGCTACGGTTACCCGATCAGTATGGTCACTGCAAAGAAGGAAAGCAACGGCAATCCTGCATTAAAATTGCCTAGTTTATCATGATTCGCCTAATTACAAATCTGTGAAGCGTGAACAATGAGCAGTCAAGTTGAAAAACATCTGATGACTGTGGAAATGTGGTTTCTGAGGAGAATACAAAGAATATCATGGACTCACAGAAAAACCAACGCCAAGTCCTACAAGACACAATTGAAAATCGTAAACTGATTAGAGAAATTAGACGTAGACAGTCAAAATTCTTTGGGACATGTTATGAGAAGAAATAAATTAGAGAACTTGGTGACAACTGGCAGGTTCGAGGGGAAGAGATTAACGGGAAGACAGAGAAGTAAATACCTGGGTGGCTTGACCACGTGGCAGGTTCGAGACAGCAACACTGAACTGATCTACGACTCTGGTGATCCAGTGAAATGGCGAATCATGACCGCCCATGCTTACTGGCATGGCACATGATGGACGGATGGATGCAGGATTGCGAATTGAGTTCGTAACCCCGGCTTGTTCTAGAGTAGTTATGCTTAAAGAGAGGGAAGCGTTGCTGGAGATCTTTATCTCCGCCTCGGGATCTCACGTTCCCTGGTTTTTACCCGGGAAAGAACTGAGATTGTTTAAAATAAGACAACTGATGTGTGATGACAACACACATTGTTTTCATCGTTTAAGAGGGAAGATTGTATAACTAGCCTGTGATAAAAATCACGAGGTTCTGTGTGGACAAAATGCGCTCTAAATACCCCGCACAGAAACTAATGGCAATGAGTAGGTGGTGTCAACGCTGCTCTGGCAAAATTGTTGGAGTGACAAAACATCTACCGGTGGACTTATAGGACCCGTTGCCTTGGATGCAATATGACTAGAGGATATAAACCTTATACACATACCTAAACATTGACATCTTTACCAGACAGGTAGATAACTACAGACGACATCCTTCCCGCGAAAGAGGAAAAGAGAAGCAGGCGTGTAACAAAAGAAGCAAATATGTGAAGATGATGTCACGGAAGATGATGCCATAACTGTGTCATGAAAGGCCAACACATATACCAGGTCAAAATATTGTCAGCAGACTCCTTGGTCTTCACTTCAGCCCAGAAACCTCATATTTTCTACATGTAATTCAGCCAATGAACCTAGTATTGGCGAGTCGATATTTATGTCACCACATCGACTTTGCTGCTGAAGAGAGAAGCATCACAAAGGGTGATATACAACGAGAAAAATCAGGAACGGGGAAAATGTGGAAAAAAAGAAACACAGACAAACAGACAGACAGACAGACAGACAGACAGACAGACAGACAGACAGACAGACAGACAGACAGACAGACAGACAGACAGACAGACAGACAGACAGACAGACAGACAGACAGACAGACAGACAGACAGACAGACAGACACGTTTTATAGGTAGATGCTAGCTGTGTAGAAAGGAAATGAAAACAGAACGAAATAATATTGAAACAATAAAAAACACAACAACAACAACAACAACAACAACAACAACAACAACAACAACAACAACAACAACACTGGCAGTAAACGACACACCGGAAAACTATTCGTATCTGCTAGTTCCGTTCACTGTATACCGACAGAAGCGAAATAATACAATTTGACAAAGGTTTTCGTGTGTTGACCCTGGAATAGCTTTCGTGTAAATAACATAATCACAAATAATCATTTTACTCTCTTAAAGCTATGTTTATTCACTAATGTAATTTTTTAATATAAACTAATTCCATTGGCACCTTGCCGTCTTGACAGACGATAGTTTGTGCTTTAAAAAGGCATAATAACTTTTAACTATGGCGGTAGCGAGTGTGACTGATAAGGCCAATTTGCGCTGGAAATGTCCGTTCACAGTGGGTGCATGTGAACACGTGGTCATTTCCACCATCATGCACCATCTTACGTCTCAAACGCTTGGTGTGTGACTTTTCTGCAATAATTTTCTCCTTTGACTTTATTCCATTTCTGATGATTGCCCTCCATGCAACACGTTCAGCGGCGACTTGCTCCCAATGTGCATTATCAATGCCTGTATCAATCATGTCCCGCTTACACACATCTTTGTATCGTAGTAGAGGCCGACCCTGAGATCTCTTACCCATCTGTAATTCACCAAAATAAATATCCTTTGGTATTCTACCATCATCCATCCTCCTAAGATGTCCTATCCATCTAAGTCTACGAAGACTGAGCATGGAATAAACCGCCACACAACCTGATCTTTCCAATACTTCAGTATTTGTGATTTTGTCTTGCCACTTAATACCAAGAATTCTTCGCAGACACCGCATATGAAAGCTGTTTAAATTGTTCTCTTGGTGTGAGTAAGTTGTCCAGGTTTCACTGCCATAGAGAAGAGTACTAAGGACACAGGCTTGATAGACAAGGATTTTTGTTTTGGCAGTAAGCTTCCTGTTCTCCCAGACTTTTTCTTAAACTGTTCATTGTTGTTGCTGCCTTACCAATCCGGATGTTGATTTCCTGATCTAGGGATAATTTGCTATTTACCACTGATCCTAGATATGTAAAATGGTCTACTATCTCTAGTTCGGCGTCGTCAATAAAGATTGATGGTACCCCATGTGCACCTTGTGACATAATCTGTGTCTTCTTTTTGCTAATTGTTAAACCAAATTCAGAACAAGCATTGGAGAATGCAGATAGTAGACATTGCAATTCTTCCTCAGAGTGGGTCGCAACTGCAGCATCATCTGCAAAAAGCAACTCTCTGATCAGTACCCTCCTAATTTTGGTCTTAGCCTTCAATCTCTGAGCATTCTAGAGGCCGCCATCTGAGCGTGAGTGAATGTATATATCACCATCCTGATCACGAAATGCATATTTCAGTAGAAGTGAAAAGTATATTCCAAAGAGGGTGGGAGCTAGTACACAACCTTGCTTAACTCCACTCTTGATTTCAAATTTTTCAGAAGTTGCACCATCAAACTTGATTATACCCTTCATGCCTGTGTGGAACGATTCCACAATGGACAGAAGAGTTGGTGGGCAGCCAATCTTCTTTAGTGCCTTGAACAGACCCTCACGACTGACCAAATCAAATGCCTTTGTGAGGTCGATGAAGGCAATAAACAGTGGCTGATTCTGTTCACGGCATTTTTCTTGCATTTGTCGCAATGAGAATATCATATCAGTGGTAGACCGGTTCTGTCGAAAGCCACACTGTGATTCGGGGTAGACTTGATCTCCTAGGACTTGAAGTCTGCGCAGAACAATTCTGGCAAATACTTTTCCAACAATACACAGAAGTGAGATACCCCTATAGTTGTTGCAGTCGCTCCGATCGCCCTTGTTCTTGTACAGTGTTATGATGCTTGAATCTTTGAAATCCTGTGGGACTTGTCCTTCACACCAGCATAGCTCTATTAGCTGGTGGATCTGTATAGTGAGTGTGTCTTGCCCACTCTGATAATCTCTATTGGGATCCCATCCTTACCTGGAGCCTTGCCAGATGCAAGTTCATTTATAGCACACTTAACTTCTGTTATAGTGGGAAGTGTGTCCAGGTGGTCAAGAGTTGGTAGAGCCTCTATGGCGTTGAGGGCATCATCCGCTAGTTTGGTCTCACTTGAGTAAAGCTCCAAATAGTGCTCTACCCATCTGTCCATCTGCTGTTTCTTATCAGTGATGACTTCTCCAGTCAAGGTTATAAATTAAACTAATTCACATAACAGATTATTAAATAAAGGTTGCATGACTGAAAGCTAATAACAGAATTCAACAGGCCAGCTGATAACCTATTAGTGGATTTTGTGTCACTTAACTGATTCAGTGCCGAAGGATAATATACCGCCAAATATGACCTCCCATTTGGACAGAAGGGCGATATATCGCCAAACTAGGATTATCGTGTTATCTGTTTCGTTTCTCTTCCGCAATTTTGAAGCTCGGTGAATGGTACTGTACAATATAATTCTTGTACTTGTGATTGTGCATCATGTTTGGTCCAAGCCTACTTTGTGTCTAGCACTGAATCAGTTCCTGAAGCCTTCTTATATCAAGATTGTTAGTTTACTTCTTTGTTTGAAACTAAAGACAGCAATTAAACAAGGCATTAATGACAAGAGGATCGACTTCATTGCACGGGGTTCTATCTCTTATGGCTAGATTTTCATTCTACGAAGGGCCTGTCGAAAGCGTCCCACCGAGCTCGAACTCCGTACCGTATGGAGGTCCTGGGTTCAAGCCTCGGTGAGGGCCGGTATTTATTTCACGTGGACTTCTAGTAACAAAATTTCCCCTGGTCTCGGGGTAGTGAGATCGGACGCCCGTGTGTATTGTTGCGCACGTAAAATATCCCTTGGCAGTTGCAAATCGAAAAAGAGTAGCCTAAAGGCGCTGTCCGGGCAAAATTTCGAGTTAAAAATCTACTCAAAGTATTTCAGGATCCTCGCCGGTGCTACGGAGTTCGTACACTTAGCTGAGATTCTCTGGACTCTGGCTTGAGGTAGGAGTAGAACGGAGCACTTATGAGTTACACCCTTGTGCCGTGATGTTGATCCGTCGACTGAACTAAACTAAACTAATCTAAACGAACTTCGTAGCTCCAGCGACGACCCGCAGTGATCTCCACACACATTTAACCTGTTAGCCGAAAGACTTAGTACGAAAACAAACGCACCATCTTCGAAGGGCGAGGCAGGCAGCTTGAATACGTCACAGAGGACACCCCGCCCCTCCCCCTCCTTTTTTTGAAGAATGGTGGGTACATGAAGAGCGTACATGTCATGTTCTTATCTATAGCTGTTGCCATGTTTCATATCTGTATACTTTTTATTTAGCTTACCCGGTTGATTCAAATTTAAAAAACAAAGACACTATCTTGTTTAGCTGTTCAGTTTCCGAGCCACTATTCAGAATACTTCTACTGTTCTTTCTCTCGTCGGCTTTCCTTCTCCATACAATCTCCATATACTGCTGATAATTATCTGGTACCTAATTAACGAAGATAGTCCGACTCCACGTTCCTACTAATTTGAAATAAATCCTTCCACTGCTAAGAGCTGAACCCGAACTAACCTGTTGGCGAGCAAGATCACACATCACTGTGCCACTGCGGCTCCATAGTGGGAATTACCACTGTGCATATCCACGCCAGAATGGATGTTTACATCGCAGCAAATCACTTTAATTGAACATCGAATAACTGCATGTGCGCCCCAGTCTCACCGAATAATTAAACAAGGAAAGTCTCAGATAGTTTGACTTCCTTGTCTAGTAGAAAACTGCATATCTGGTCCGTAGTATTATAGGGCTCTGAAACGTGGACTCTAAACAAAAGAGATGAAAGGAAATTGGGAGCTTTCGAGAAGTATTGTGATTACAGGGTGCAAAGTTCAATCTGGACATAAAAAGGAATAGTCAAAATTATCTAGTAGGTCCTTTGGAGAATACCGCTCTCATTATGGCGATGAGTAGCCTCTCAATCTCTTGCCATCTCTTCAGCATCGCGACCACTCATGTCCAAGATGCTTACAATGAACAGTGCCCATCTTCCTGCTTGTCGACTTTTGACTCTTGCACGAACTATGCCTTCCACCACTCTTCTTTCCAAACCAGTGTGACGTCAATATTACCAGGGTCATTTAGTTGCCCGCACTTGGCGCTCTTTATAAGCCAGTTGTCTGGGATATTCAGGTTTTGTAGAATTTCAGTATTTTTCGAATTCTTGGCCCACGTTGTTCTAAGAATTATTTTCTGTGACATTTGAGCTTAAATGCCCCAACTAGGCGATAGTTTTAGCAAATGATAATTGCCTAGAACGGAAGGAGTAAATCAGTAACAATATTTTAAGTAACATCCAAGAGAGAGTGTTAGCAAATGACAACTGTCTGGGAATATAGAAGTTACCCATACACACACAAAATGCGTATGGTTTGGTCATGCAAGCTCTAACAGACCAACACGTGCTTAGTCACAAAGAAAGGTAAAGAGCCCGTTTGCAAGCCTAGATGCGTATTCGGCGTATAGTTTAATGGTAATTACCCCATAATTTAAAGATTAATCGACACTCGATTGGTTGATGTGATAAACAATACACTGAGCGTCTTTACTTTCCGTTTCAATTGTAGTCTAGGTCTACCTGGCTCCGTGGCGAAAGCGTTACGGACGCAGTTTCTAATCCCGCATGCCGCGTTCCTAACACCACTGTGGGCGATTTGGCAGTAGACCGCATTGTGTGTATGTTTTTTTTTAATGATATGGTATGGGTGCCGGTCGTTCAGAAAGCAATGGCAAACTACTAAACATAAACTTGTCCAGGAATCACGAACAGCCACAAAATGCTGGGGTTGATTGCTATGTCGTGTAAAGAATATTCAACTAAGTACGTGGAATCCTAGTATTTGTTCGCATATCCTTAACAGGACATCGCTGTCAACATCAGCATCTTTCAGCTGATTTTTATTTCTTGGCAAGATTACGCTCAGTAGTTTGCCATTGCTTTCTGAGCGACAGGCTCACATATCCCGTAAGTTACCGACGCGGAGAAAACCGCTACCGATTCTCGCACAACGTCACGTTACCCACGAGAGTATACGAGATTACGGAGAAAGTCCTGTAACGTTTAGATCAGGGAGTGGTCCTAGGCTACTATTAAGAAAAATGATCACCGGGCAGGCAAGGCAAGCGGGCTAACCATTACGTTACCAAGGTTCCCGTCTGGACAGTTGAGAGAGTTAATTAAGACCACCATCTCTAACGTTATTTCCAACTGAAGTAACTGTGATCTTGCTTTCTTGTGTCTTCCCCAAAGATCTGGGTGAGGATATGTCAGCAGACTCGGCATCTACGACCTCCTCCAGGAGCTATGGTAAGTTGAGTCATGTTACAGTCAGCATGCGCCTGTCTACAGCTAGCCTTACTATCTGTATCTGGTATTATACCGTTCCTGCTTCGTGTGTACACCCTACAGATATTAGCTTAGATTATAGTAGAGACCACTGCCTGTATTCTTTTCTTCGATAGCCTTCTTGCTGCAACGATGCATAAACTCACTGTATATATAGCTAGCAAATCAACATAAACATTATTAGTTGCCTGA
This sequence comes from Cepaea nemoralis, assembly GCA_014155875.1. Taxonomy (NCBI): domain Eukaryota; kingdom Metazoa; phylum Mollusca; class Gastropoda; order Stylommatophora; family Helicidae; genus Cepaea; species Cepaea nemoralis. The sequence goes on along the minus strand of JACEFZ010014317.1, from coordinate 76,202 downwards.
CACATGTTCAATTCCCTGTATTTCTTGTGTGTAGTCTTGTTATATTTGCTCACATTATGATTAAAATCACTTTGATTATCATTTTCTTCGTTGCTTCTTGCTGCAATGCTGCTTAAACTGACTGTATATCCAGCAAATTACCCTAACGTCATTAGTCACCTGACACATGATCAAATCGCTTAAGTGTTGCGTGGGCTTAGTCTTGAGATATTAGCTGACATTATGGTACAGATCACTTTGTGTAACCTTTTCGTCTATAGTCTCCATGCTGCAATACTGCTTTACTCACTGTACAGCCAGCACATTGCCTTAGCTTGATTAGTTACCTGACACATGATGAAATCACCGTGTTTCTTGTATGTACCCTTGAGATACTAGCTAATTTTATGATACATTTCACAAACAATAACATGTAAAAGTACAGACGTCCCCATGATAGACACCACCTTTGTGGTTTGAAGATTTGGACCTTCGCATGTTCTAGGCCATGACACAATGAAGAGGGGCGAACAGTTCCCTTCCTTGTCGACTTTCCTTAGAACATAATTTCTAGAAAATTATGAAAATTGTCTGAAACCCAAGAAAGGAGAGACAATCCAAACCTTTAAACTTAAATATTATAGAGACATTCTTAGAATGCCGTGCATGAAGGAGCAAAGAAATGCAAACATGTCAAAAGATGTGAACATGGAAGAACACTGACTCAGAAACTATCATATCTCGGACACTGAAGTTCTTTAAGCATATTAAAAGCAACACTGTTTTACACAGAACAGTAATGGAAGGCGTGGTGTCTGGGAGACGAGGCATTGACAGGCCAACAAAAGAGATTAAAGACACCTTGAGCGTGAATATATACATATTTCCTATAAAATCTAATAGGTTTAAAGTCAATACCTAGTATGATATTTAGCTACCTTGTAGCCGTATGTAAGTTCTGCCCTATGTGAGTTTGGCAGGAGAAGGCTGCACGTGTGACTATCTAGTAAAATACTTTTATAATAATAAACAAATTGTCCTGAAGCAGTTTGCTGCTATGGGTATGTGAGGTGATAGCGCCGTCACATGTTGTAGGCCTGAGAGCAAGGAGGAATAGATGGTCAATCTGTCCCACGCTGTCCCTGAGAGCAAGGAGGAATAGATGGTCAATCTGTCCCACGCTGTCCCTGAGAGCAAGGAGGAATAGATGGTCAATCTGTCCCACGCTGTCCCTGAGAGCAAGGAGGAATAGATGGTCAATCTGTCCCACGCTGTCCCTGAGAGCAAGGAGGAATAGATGGTCAATCTGTCCCACGCTGTCCCTGAGAGCAAGGAGAAATAGATGGTCAATCTGTCCCACGCTGTCCCTGAGAGCAAGGAGAAATAGATGGTCAATCTGTCCCACGCCGTCCTATACCGCAAGGTACTATAAGCAGTAGCTAACTGTGACAGTCTCGGTTGCAGCCGCAGTAGAATCAACTTTTATTGTCGTTTAGTTTTCATTAACGATCACAATAATTTACACATAGATATCTCCTTGAGTGATCCAGTCTCGTCCCTTAGATCACAGAACAAGAATCTCAGTACACTGTACGAACTCCGTAACGCCGGCAAAGATCCAAGCGCATCTATACAAGAATCATACATGCGGTTAATGTACATATTGTTGGTTGGTTTTATATTTTAACATTTATCCTGAGCTGCTGCTTTCTCCATTTCCTTCTTTTCGAGTTCGATCTGCCAAGAGATTTGTAACGTGAGCAAGGTGTATTAGAGTCATCGGAACTTTTCGCCCCTGTCTGAGAATACTAGATGTCCATTTCACTATTCGGGAGAAAGGTGGAGAATACCAACCTCGTTTTAGTTTATAAATATAGTCCATAGCATAAACTGTGAAAGGAACCAGGTCTGCTGGTACCAAAAGCGAACAGCACAACCTCTAACCCAACAAACGGTTTTCAACTGACAGCGGTAGAGGGACCTGCATGTACCTGCGATCCCAACATCTGACTGGCAGTAGTAGCCTAGCTAGGTGGGATCTGAGGATAGACCACTCACTGCCTTTGAGTTATACTTTTTTAAGTGACGCCTAATTCACTTGTGCATGCATGGTCATCATGCGCGGTCATCTTGTGATTTTGAAGAAGTAAAACGTGATTAAGACGCTTGTCTAAAGTCGAATGCATTAGGACATATGTTTGGTCAAATCTGAACTAGTGCTCCAAATCTTGGAGCCAAGATGCGGCCGAGATAAATAAATCGATTATACGCCATTTCCATAATGAAGATTGTCTGCTTTTTATCTTCATTACACACACTCTCTCTCTTTCTGGCTGTACGCTCGAGCATACTATGTTTCGCCCATTTGTTTGTCGCTTTCTACTTGAATCACGCATTACTAACTACCTATTTCTCGCTTGCGTGCGACATTTTCCTCCAGTATGATTTTTAAATGTGTATCATGTCTTTTAATCTGGTTAATATATTTCAGTTGTCGCTATTATAATTTGTTTGTTTGTTTTATAGTTGCGCTTTTTCATTTTCAGGGTCTTTTAAATTCCAGTGTGTGTGTGTGTGTGTGTGTGCGTGTGCGTGTGCGCGTGCGCGTGTGCGTGTGCGTGTGTGTGTATGTGTGTGTGTGAATTAAGGTCACAATACTCCCACAGGATTCCGTGGGTTTTCAAACATCGGTGACGTCTTTACGTGTTAATACCACATTAGCGCCACTCTGAATGCAGCATAAAATCATATGTTTTAAGATGTTTATTTCAAATGTTTTAAAATGTTTATTTCAAATGATTTCGCCACTCGTCGTTGTCGTGCGAGTGGGTGTATTCGGTTAGTTCGGTTAGACTTTTTGAAGACTAAGTACTAATTAATGAGTTCGATGCGTTTACCTTCAGGTCAAATGAGTCGTGAGACTAAGAAGAAAAAAATACTTGCATCTACTGGGGTGAGGCTAGCGTAGATCATTTCCTACCGACTCGATGCCTGAGTTCTATCTCAAAAGGTATTGTGTTATATAGCTGGCATTGCGCTCTCCGGGCGCAGGGACCAGCGATGTACTCAAGACAAGTCTTAAGCTCAATCTTCTGCATAGACCTGGCGATACCTAGAATGCTAGCCAGACAGACAACACAATATGTCAACAGACCTAGCGATACTTAGAGTGCTAGCCAGTCAGACAACACATCCTTTCGCTAGACCTGGCGATACTTACAATACTAGTATGATAAGGAGCTCATTCTGCAGATAAACGCCCAAAGAAAGATCCACGGAGGTCATGGCCAGTGTATATTCTAGTCTAGATGCCTCTAAAACCAGGATACATTTTTATTAATAATGAATTAACTGGGTAATCTTTTCTCTAATTTTTAACAACATAATAAATCTTCATGCTTTCTAGATTTACATACATTTTAGCCAGGAGAAGATCACATTAAGCAAAGGTAATCTACCTGCTTGCAGAGGCCTCGCATTTCATGTATGTCTGCAACAGCTGTGGTCAGGCATGATCACCATCTCCACACGACAGGGACTACAACAAGAAGATACAATTACAACTCATGTGTCGTACAGCTATATTTCACGGTTTTGCTGAATGCATGTAATTTCTCCCCTCCCCATTTCAGTATAGTTAGCGACATTCGTATCTGTATGTACACACTCGTTGCCCTCCATGCAGCTTTCTCCTGCTAGACCCAATTAACTCTTTCTATCTCAAGCATGTGATACTTTGCTATAAAAACTGCATGGATCAAGCCAATTTAAACCGGCAACATTCAGTCATAGGAAACGCAACAGAAATAACCGAAGCAGGTGAAATGTTGCATGTCCTTTGCAGGAGCTTGCTATCAATTCCGGGTTGATTTTCCACGCAATCTTACGTAAAGTAATTTACCATTGTTTTCTGGAAAAAGAAACCAACTTAATGCCGGTGTAGGGGTCGAACTTCTTACCCCGCCATCAGCGCTCCGAAAGTTTAAAACACTCTTATCCTTTCGGCCACGTCAACGAATGAGGATTAACAACAGAACGGGCTAAACAAATAACAGGGGTAGAATATAATAATAACAACTATCGCTGGCATAAACTTTACAGTAATTACAGACTCAAAGGGCTAAATAAACCCTAGCCTGCACATAAGACCTAAGCATGGCATGCACCCCCACCCCTTTCCTCATGCTTTGCTGATTATGTAGACGGTGTTAGGCGTGTTAACTCTGTAACCAAACTGTGTTTCTGTCTCAATTCCCGGAGTTTGTTCCCTTGGCTGCAGCATAGAAAAAATAAATAATTGTAATGTCATTATTTATTTACATAAGCGATACTATGGCTGATGTCACCCAATGCGATTATTCAGTCCCCCCCCCCCCCTCGACACACACACACACACTCATACACACACACACACACACACACACACACACACTCAGACAAGCACATACTCACCCACACACACATTTACATTCACACATTACACACACTACCGGGTGGGTTTTTAATTTGACCAGGTAGATCCGCCTAGAATAGGCACCCGAGATGTCTTAGGGAGTGCATGTGATCGGCTTGGTATTGAACACATCATGAATCGAGTGCTATTTGGTTCTACACATTATTGCTCTAGCGCCATATCCCTATTAAGGCGAGTAAAACGATCATTTTCTCTACTGAATTATGCATACGCTTTTCCGACGCATTGGGATATTCTGGGTACATGGTGATGGTTTCATGTGTATACACTTATCAGCACTTGATAAGTGATGTGTTTAATATCAAACTAGCCGATAATACGTCTAAGAGTATTTCCTGGCAATCACTTTACGCTGGATTTACGTTGGAGCAGAACTGTTTTGTTAAAGGGGCCGTATTGATGGGGATTCAATCTCAGTATCGCCAGTTCGACAGGCAAGGTCTGCACACCAATAAGCCAGACATGGGACAACGGATACTCACGCAAAACTCAGGTCCTGTATGACATCACACTGATGTTGGACAACAGGATGCCTTCATCCGACATACAGGACTTTGCGTTGGAGCTCAAGCCAACGAACACAAGCAAGCAAGCAAGCACCATACTCTTGCTTTATAAGTTACTCAACGACATTTAACTGTAAAGAATGAGAATAACTATGAAAAATAATTAAATAAATAGGCTTCCTATTAAACTTAATACAGACCTAAAACGATCTACGGTGAAGAAAAGGCAGCCGTGAGAGTATGTGATGGTACAACGAGTTGGTTTTATATAGACGAGGGAGTTAGTCAGGGCTGCATTATCTGTTTAATTTAAATATTGAAACAACATGAGGCGTGTTAGAGAAAGTATTGACGAGGAAAAAGAGGATCCCTTCATAATGGGAGGAATAGAAATACCTGAACTTCGATATGCTGACGACACAGAAATTGCTATCAACAACACAAATGGGAACTGAAAAGTTAATGAAGGCAGTGCAAGAGTCAAGCGATAAATTATATGCATATAAAAATGCAATAATATTAATAATAATAATAATAATAATAATAATAATAATAATAATAAATAGTGACAACAGATAAAGCAAATATGTTACTAGATAATCTATCATGGAGAGAAATTACGAGAAGTTAGCAGTTTTTAATATCTAATTACAAAACTGAAGGGCGATAGAAATTTTGTGAAATAAATTAAACGAAGAAAACTGTCATACCTAAACAAGAGTAATTAAGCCCTTTATTTATTGGAACATAAAGAACAACAGAAGTCAGAGAAATAAGGGCATGCATATTTCCTGTGGCATCATACCTATGTGAAGCTATGATATTTCACAAATTAGTCGAGAAGCACATATGCACCTTTGAATAAAAGTGTTACAGAAAAGAATTAAACATGCATGGACGAAAAAGATAACAAAATAGATCCATCAAAGTGGAATTCAGTTTAGAAAAAGACGGATTATTCAGAGATATAAAATTGAGTACACTGAAATCTTTAGATGTTTGCCGTGATATCTATCAATTCCGATCAATTCCTGTAAATATATTTATATAATCTCAGTTTCTCAAGGCTTTCCTAGCTATTGATATATCAATATATAACTTTCTAATGAATCAGTGGCAACATACAAACATAAAATAAAAGCTAGGATTGTAAGAAAAACAAGGGTGAACTAATTTAGTAAAAGAGGAAGGCGTAATATTGGGCATATCACCCATGGAATGCTGATTCATCTAACACAGTGGTTCTCAACCGTTTTTGTTTTGCCCATGCATCCCTTCACCATATGTTCAGAATGTCATTTCCCCCCTCCCTCTTTCGTATTTCCTCCCTATAACACCCCCCCCCCCCCCCCCGCCACTACACAGTATATGTAAAATGGAAGCTAAATTTAATAACACATACCAGAACTGGTCTAGACATCTACATAATTTACGGTCTACTTACGTTATAAAATGAATTTCAGAAGGGGGAGAAATATAGAACCGATAATCTTGATTCCCCCCCTCCCGAAACCCTAAAATTCCCCCGGGGGGAGGGGGTGGGGGTGGGATTCCCCACTGGTTGAGAACTACTGATCTAACAAGTTTGGGGCAAGTATAGCACCATATACAAATAAACCTCACGGCGTCAGAAGAGGTCAGTTAATGTATGTTTACTGCAAGAAAATCCTATCGTCTGTGTTGTCAAAGTGAGTGAAACTTATAGTGTTAAACACTAATCTGACTGTTTATTGATGTTTCTAACTTAGTTAAGTCAAACAAGAAAGGGAGAGTGAAAACCAGGAACAGCATGTTGGATCCATCAATCAACGTGTACTTGACCCAGAAGCTAACCAAGTTCGAGTACTTGTGTCAAACCTACTCGGACAACAGACTCAGCACGGTTTCCGACACTCTGCCTTCTGGCTTCGTGGCTGGGCCTTTTAAATGATTATATTATATTTTACTTATAATATTTCAACGTGTGTCTATATACAATAGATTAGTGTAATATTCGCTTAACTGTAGAGACGTTAAATTATTGTTGATCCACATTTTTCATTTGATCCACTTTCAATCCACATTGAACACACACGATATTTCTCCGTGTGTAACGATTCTTATACTTCACGTTCGTGGCCATTTCTTCTTTTGCTCTAACAGTATTAACAGTCAGTGAAGACACCACAGCTTTGAGCTGCTCTATCCGTTAAGATTATCCTATCGTAATAACGCCCACTGCTATGTACAACACTATTCTATTTCTACACAATAGTGTTAATTGTACCCTGAGAGCTATGCCGGCGGTAGCGTAGCTACCAGCAGGGCCTCCCAAGCCGGACAGGTCAAAGGGTAGAGAACAGACAAAGAGAAACACCCTGGTCCTCCAGGTTGGGGGTTGAAGCGTGGGGTTAACATCCTCACCTTTGTAAATACCTTTCTTTGTTACGAAACAAATACATGAGCCTCGATATCGGACTGACTAATCGAACTGAAGGCTAATAGACTACAATGGCTGGGGCATATAGAAAGAATGGAAGATAATAGGGAAACAAAACTCGCTTACACTCAGGAAATAAATGACCGTAGACCCCGAGGTAGACCAAGAAGACGGTGGAGAGATAATACATGTACAGACCTACAAGCACTTGGAATCAACGACTGGCAAGAGAAGGTCCACCAGAGAGACGAATGGAGACGGATTGTATGTGCAGCAAAGAACCTCAATGGCTCGGAAAGCTGAAGAAGAAGAAGTGTTAATTGTGAGAATAAAGGGGTGCAGCTGCAGTTTTCTAAATGCGGTTGTGTAGGTAAATAGGGGGGGGGGGGGGGTGCCATGCCTGGATAAGGAAACAAACAAATAAGTATTGCAAAAACATGTATTAAAATAAATTACTGAATGAAATCAATCTCAGACAAATAAGACACGTTGGCCATATATTGAGACAACACCTTGCAAGGATATCCAGGCGGGAAAAAAGGAGAGGAAGTGTGCAGGGGGAAAACAACGTTACATTTGGATTACAACATCAAGAGATGGACTGGAAGAACTTGTATGAGTGTACCGTGAGGACGCAGGACAGAGAAAAGAGAGACACATCAGAGCCGATGTTTAATGCGGAGTTGGCACTAGCTAATGATGTTAGCTGACAACGAGTTAAGTTGCATGTCCTGTACAGAACGTGGCAATTAAACCAAACATTTTATTGGTTGTTTGTGATGTACTAGGCGTTCAGTAGTTTGCCATTGCTTTCTGAACGCCAGACTTCAAATACTATAGACATCAACGTAAAGAAATCTGCTTCCAAACCGTCCGAGGCTGATTTCGAACCCTCCACGGGGTGGTTACACCACAACCCAGGCAAGTTCCTATTTTTTTTAGGGGGGGGGGGGGGGGGTTTAGATATCAGAGGCTGCTACATCTGGCTTACTAAACTTTACTAAACCGATTAAGTGTCATGGGTTGTTTAATCGTCTTGGGCGACTTCCTGCATCTGCCATGGATTTATATACCGTAGTTTTCCCTATGCAATTCCGTTTACTTTGATATATAATACCATACGTGACGTATAATACGTGTCTGCTACAATATTAACAACTTTTAAATCATGACTGTGACACACCCCTACTTCCCATTTTCCACGATCCAATTATCTTTGGCCCAAACCTACTTTGTTGTTGTTGTTGTTGTTGTTGTTGTTGTTGTTGTTGTCTTGCGATGAATCTGTTAACAATTTATGAGAGCTATGACGCTGTATACATGGCTGTGTGTGAAATCTGTACAATTTAGTAGATCCCGGTGTACGCCAGGCCTCTCTAGTGGTAACACTGTTGTATTAGAGTGTCTAGTTAGTCGTGAGTTCAAGAACTTCTTTCAGCAAGCAATCGTCAACATTTCAAAGTGACGAGATCAAGACAACTCTTATACATCTGTCTATTTTCCCCGAATCGAAACCTGGCGTTTTACCTCTCGGCCAGTGTCTCCTTATGATAATTAATACCAGTAGCATTTCCTGTAGCGGTGAACTAGATTAAAAACCCCCTACTCACATGTATGTCATCATCATCATCATCATGTGATATACCGATAAGGGTGGGCGGTCATGTTTTACCATCGCACACGATCACCAGAGTCGTGTATCAGCTCCGTGTTCTTGTCTCAACCATGCCACGCGGCCTAAGCCATCCGGGTATTTACTTCTCTACCTTCCCCTTGTTCTTCCCCCCTCGATCTTGCCAGTTGTCACCAAGTTCTCTAGCTAATTTCTTCTCATAACGTTCCCATCAAATGTTAACTGCCTTCGTCTAATTTCTCTTACTAGTTCACTGTTTTCATTGGCTGCATGTATGCCTTGCTAATTGATTTTTCTGTCTGTCCATAGTATTCTTTGCATTTTCCTCAGGAACCACATGTCCACTGTCATTGGATGTTTTTCAGCTTGTCTACTTATTGTCCACGTTTCTACATGTATACATGTCCAGGCTATTTGAGCTTCCTCCGCTAACATATTCACAAATATAACTTTGTAACATATAAACTGGCTCTGTGGCAAAGGGGTTACGAATGCAATTCGCAATCCCGTATACCGCGTTCGAAACACTACTGGGGACGATTTGGCAGGAGATCGCCTATCGTTGGTTTCCCATATTACAAGCTTATGACTGTCGGTAGTTAAGAAAGCAATGACGGGCAACTGAACGTAAACTTGCCAAGAAATCACGAAGAGCCTAAAATGCTGGGGTTGACTGCGACGTCCTGTAAAGGAAATGCAGCTAACTAAACACATAGCACAATACATTTATAGCTGTTGTTTAATACTCAAAATAATACGTTTGTATTTGAGAGTTGCCTTATCTGTTTTGTTTACATATGTGTGAAATATATTTGATATATTTGGTTGCATGACACTGAATTAATAAATTAATTGTTCATTTGGTTTTGTTAATAGCACTGTTTTCATATTTGGTGTATGATTTGGACTAACTGTTAAATAATATGTATGTTGTGTGTGCACGTGTGACACAAAATAACAGTAACGTGTCCACTTGGTTTAGAGTTCATCAGTGTTCATCACCTGTCTGCTGACACTCTACAACAGGGGTGGCCAACACGAGGCCCGCGGGCCGCAATGCGGCCCGCCAGTAGTCATGTTGTGGCCCGCGGAGTGGGAACGGCGATATGTTCGAAGCTGTAGCACGCTTGCTTGTTTACTTTAATTTAACAAAAAAAAATTAGGCGCGTGGACCCGGCAGGAAATATTATTTCTGAAATTTGGCCCGCCTGCTGAAAAGGTTGGCCACCCCTGCTCTACAATGTAGAGCAACGTTCTCTCGAAGTTGTGCTATCGTGTTCTGGTGAACATATTTTTATCCCCTGGCACATAATTTTTTTTTATTTTTAACCAGAGCACGATCTGATACATAACAATAAACTATACATACGAGGGTAAGCTAATAAGTAAGTCAAAATTGGCTGTAGAAAAATAACTATACATGATAACAACTTGAAACTAGTTTATTTTTATACATACATTGTCCCTTTATTTCTCAGCATAATTTCCACCAACACTTGACGCAGCTTATCCCATCGTTTTATCAGTCCTCCCTAACCGGGTGCATAGAACTGCGTGCTTTGTTTTCATTTACCGGCCATCCCACAAAACTGTGTGACTTACTTACTGACCGCCCCGCGTAACGTTTTCTACCCAGCTAGGCACCGCTTTGTCAGCATAAACACTGACAACCCACCTTGGCGGGAGACGTTTCGCGAATGACGCCGAAGTTGAATGTGAAGTGAAAAAAGTGGTTTAAAAAACAGAGCACGCAGTTCTATGCAGCCGATTTGGGAGTACTGATAAAACGATGGGATAAGTGCATCAATGTTGGTGGAAATTATGTTGAGAAATAAAGGGACAATGTATGTATGTATAAAAATAAACAAGTTTCAATGTGTTATCAAATTTAGTTATTTTTCTACAGCCATTTGTGACTTACTTATTAACGTACCCTTGTATTAATCAAATGTAGGCTAGTTCACAGCTGTAATGCATAATTAAATGAATAAAACTAGACGTGAGTTGAATGGTTAAATGTATTCATTAATAGACCATTAGATTAAAAAGAAAGCGAAAATTACAACGAACCAAACTGCTAATTTGTTGTGTTTGTCCCTTGGAAACTGTTCGTATTAACAGAGTGCTTGTAAACATTGAAGTGTGCACGTCATTACTGTAATGTGAATATTTTACAATAACATTTGACCCGTTGTTCTGAGAGTGACAGCACGCCTGATTTCATTTTTGGTATGGTATGCAATATGTAGCACCTTCAAGTATAACCTGTTGATTTCTTTATTTGATGGTAAATGTGTTTTAATTAACACATTTTATTTACTTAACACGTACGCCATGTTTTGCTATAGCTAACAAATGTTTCGTTTCGTTCCCAATATGACTAATAAATGTATCTTTTCCATCATAAACTTCGATGTGTTGATTGCATTATATTTTGTTGCTGCATTTTATTTTGTTTTGTGAAATGTGATAACAAATTTGGTTTTTTATTCAAATGGGGAAAACATTTTAGTTGTGTTTTATGATTGATTTGTGCATGAGACGAATTACCTATAATAATTAACAAGACTATCAGCCATGTATATCGTAAGGGGCGACATCAGGAAGCAAAGAATAGTAACACAGTAACCTATCATCTGAAAGTGACAAGTTCTAATGTGTCTGTTGATTTCAGTTGCACATAGTCTTCGAATATCTTGGTTAAAGAAAAGAATTAATGCATCCATACTTCAAGAACTGAATATTGAAGAAGGCTGGCTATTAAAGACGATAAAACAAAGAAAATTGAAATATGTAGGTCACTTGAAACGTCACGAAAGTTTGGAGATGTATCCCTGGGAAGAGAGAAAGAGGAAGGCCAAAGAGAAGATTTGGCGGATGATCTCCAGATAGGTGTATCGGACGCGGTACATCTTTCTTATGATCGAGAGGTTTTCCGGAAGGTTGTTATGGGAGCGAGGTTCTGCAAAGGACATGCTACTGAATGGACGAATATTCTTGCTCTCTTCTTCTTTCGTTCACTTGAAATATGTCTGTAATCCCAATGTTGTCTCTTGTATGAATTTAACTGTCTTTTATAGTTCACTCAGCGGCCCATAGAGTTTATCTTCCACTGTCCTCTCTCTAGGCCAGAAGGTTTGCCTAGATATGTTATATATTGGGATAGACTTCTGGTCGCCAACATGGCGGTTAAGCGTTGAACCGTTAAGGCCAGTGGCGTGTTTGTGCTTGCAGCTACGGTTTGCATTCGCATTTTCCTCATGTTGGACTGGTAGTACATGGTTCCGTCGTCCTGCTACTGAGTGAGTGCGTGGGACGACACTGTGAGCTGTGAAATTCGCGGGGAATGCTTTTACATCTGTCCTGTATAGTGACCTGCATGTTCGGAACAATGGCTACCGGCTGTTGCTGAATTGACTTATTTGCCTTTTCTGTTCACGAGTGCATTTTTCAGGAGACTTCCGGGAGTCGGCGCAGAAGTTGCGGAGTTCTTGCTTTATGCGACACTTTCGGCGGGTCGCCTTGCGGTAAAAAGACCGAGCCATGTGTGAAAACCCGGGTCAATGAGGTCTTTCTGGTTACTGCCGAGTCCATCGACGATGAACTGTGGTTTTCGTGGATTAATTTTGTGTTGACATTCTGTGCGGGCTGTTGGATTGCCGAGACTCCTGCCTATTTCACTTTTCACATTGGACAATGGGGAGCATTTTGTGTGATATTCACTGGCACAGGAACAAAGCCTAATGGGAACGACCCGTTGCCGTGAAGTTGGAACCTCAACTAACTAACTAACTGTTATATATTGGGCAGTCCTGGAGTATGTGCACATGGCTGATTCACCAATCTTGAATTTTGTATACATTTGGTTGCGTTATCTATTGTGTCCTGTTCTGAGGGGCAGAATAATGACTTAGTTAAGTTTAGTTTAGTTTAGTCGATGGATTAACATCATGGCACACGAGTGTAACCCATAAGTGTTCCGTTCTCTTCCTAACTCAAACCTGAGTCTGGAGAAACTCAGCTCAGTGCACGAACTTCGTGCCACCGGCGAGGATCCTGAAATACTTTGGGTAGATTTTTAACTCGAAATTTTGCCCGGGCAGCGCCGTTAGGCTACTATTTTTCGATGTCCAACTGCCAAGGGATTTTTTATGTGCGCAACAATACACACGGGCGTCCGATCTCACTACCCAGAGACCAGGGGAAATTTTATTACTAGAAGTCCACGTGAAAAAATCCCGGTCCTCACCGGGGCTTGAACCCGGGACCTCCAGCACTCGAGGCGGACACCACACCTCGAGACTACGCAACCCCCATACCTCGAGACCACGCAGAATAATGACTTGTTCTGGTCTGTCCATAACGTGGTAGTCGTCTTGAGCTGGTTTTGATGGCTTTCTGGTTGATTTGAACATTCTTTTCTTTTGGCGGTATGTAACGGGCACATCAGGCTGTTCTTCTTTTTCTCCTTTCTTAGCCAATCGATCAACTCTGTCGTTTCCAGATTTTACACAGTGGGATGATATCCACTGTATGGTGACCTTTTACTGACTGCTAAGTTCGGAAAGTAGTGTCCTTAGTACTGACAATTTCCCAGACAGGAGCGCCTCAAGTACTGATTTTGCATCTGTCAATCGCTCCACAGGTTATGTACAATGGCTGGTATTTAGTAATTTCTATGTTGCTGTCTTGATTGCCTCAATTTCAGCATTATAGTTATGGCAGTACTTTCCTGTTGGTACTCTGACCGTGTCCCTATTATTATTTTGAATTCTATGTTCACTCCCGCTCCTCCATTTCGAACAGAATTTTGTTCTGACCCAACTGTGTAGACTCGGATCAAGAGGTCCTGTGTGTATTCTTCATCAAGGAAGCTGAGAGTGGCTGTTCTGTGCTGTACACTGTTCTGTTCTTCCTTGTCAAATATTCCTCTCACTTTTTTTTCTTCTGGAATTGTAGTGATAGTTTATGTTCATCTTTCCATAGAATTCGCTCTGGAATAGTTGTCAGGGGGATACCAACTGTGGGCAGATCGGTGGTTTCTCTGCAGAGTCGTTTGGCTCGTGGATAAAATTATTTCTTTTCAACCGTCCCATAGCTATGTTTTCGAATCTGTTCTTCGTAGGGCGGCCTGGCAAACTGGGGAACTTTTCTGCTTGTATTAGCGTTTTCGTATCTCTGCGCTCTCTCAGTGCTTATGTCCTACCCATCTTCTCCATCTTCACTATAGGGGTTGATCTCATCCCTCCTGTGGTGACTCTAAGTGCTTGATTGTGCACCTTGTCCAGCTCTTGTAGTGTGGTTTTTGATATTGAACACCACACAATTGATCCGTATTCCAAGTGAATGTCGCATGCTCTGTTGATAAATTTTGCTAAGTATTTTCCCACTGGTTCCCCATGTGGTTCCACTTAACTTTCTCTTGATGGTTATTCTCCTTCTGGCGTTTGCTACTGCTTTGTTGATGTGTTTTCTTCATGTCAGCCTGCCATCAAATGTTACTCCCAGGTATGTTGGTTCTTTATCTTCTCTAAGGAGTATTCCATTTATCTGGATGATCATTGCCTTTTGTTTTGGAGAGAGGATAAATAGAGTGGTGCTGCATCTGTCAGTGTTTATTCTGACACACCATCTATTTGCCCATGCACCAAATGTATCTACAGCTCTTTGTAGCGATCTGGTGGCCACTGATGCATCTTCATTTTTGCTCCATAGAACCAGGTCATCAGCGTACCTTGCCGCTTTAATTCCATGCGGTAGATTAGCAACAAGATCATTGATAAAGATTAGAAAAAGTGTGGGGGACAAGACTCCGCCCTGGGGAACATGTGACGAAATAGTACTTTCTTGCTTTTGAGTCCGTAACGTATCTGTACACGGGCTCTTCTGTTTGTAAGTTATCTTTCACCCATTTGTACATCCTTCCATTGACTTTACAGCTTCTCAGTTTCTTCATCAGACCTTCTTTTGAAACTTTGTCAAAGGCATTCTTCAGATCTATACATGCAGCAAGCACCAGATTCTTCTCTTGGAATGCATCCTCAATTTCTTGAGAGAGGTAGATTGTCTGATCTTCCGTAGAGTAGCACTGCCTAAAACCAGCTTGCTGTGGCACAAGGATGTTTCACTATCAATGTACCACTGCAGTCTGTGATTGATGATGCGCTCGATTGTTTTGCAGAGACAGCTGGTGAGGTTAAATGGTCTGTAGCTGGAGGCAATGGAACTATCTTTCCCTGATTTTAGGAGGGGTATCATGATTGCTCTCTCCAGGCTTGTGGAACACTGCCTAAGTTCCAGTTGTTATTAAAGATCTCCAACAGCTTTGCTTTGGTCTCTGTTCCTAGGTTCCTGATCATTTCATTGGAGATACCATCAGCTCCTGGTGACTTTCTCATTTTCAGTTTTGATATGGCCTATTGTTTTGTATGAATGTGAAACTTGGACAATGAGTAGTCAAGCTGAAAAACATCTGATGGCTGCAGAAATGTGGTTTCTGAGGAGAATGCAAAGAATTCCATGGACAGACAGAAAAACCAATGACCAATACTACAAGAGACAAATGAAAATCGTAAATTGATTAGAGAAATTAGACGTAGTCAGTCAACATTTTTTTGGACATGTTATGAGAAGAAATGAAATGGAGACCTTAGTGACAACTGGCAATATCGAAGGGAACAGACCAAGGGGAAGACCAAGAAGTAAATACCTGGATGGGTTGGCCACATGGCATCGTCGAGACAAGAACACTGAGCTAATCCACGACTGTGGTGATCGAGTGAAATGGCGAGTCATGACCGCCCACGCTTTCCGGCATGGCACGTGATTGATTGATATGGCTAGCTCCTTTTCGCTGATTGTGATAGGTGCCTCCAGAACCTCACGATGTGTTTCATTCTGTCCTAAAATTGCGTGGAACTGCGATAAAGCTGTGAAAATGTAAACAATATAAAATGACACAAAGTAGTGTAGCTTTACATAACAGAATTACGACACATTCAGGACGTTGCGGCGATTAGCCTTCATCAGCAAACAATCACATTCCCAAAACACAACATATAATCAAGGAGATCTAATGCTGTCATTTGTTTTAAATCTTTTTGTTCTTCTCGTCCTGTCGTCACGTATTGATGTAGTCACAGGAGATCTCCTTGACTGTATGTTGTGTTTTGTGAATGTGATTGTTTGCTGATGAAGGCTAATCGCCGCAATGTCCTGTATGTGTCGTAATTCTGTTATGTAAAGCTGCACTACTTTGTGTCATTTTATATTGTTTTCATTCTGTCATTTATGTTGCCATTTCTCTCGAATCTTTTGTTGTTTCCTTGGACTAATTTCGATATTGATACCTTGTGCGAATGAGTCCGCAAAATGATCAGCTGCTTGCTTTCCTGTCAAGATGTTTACGTCTTTACGTAGTGCGATTTTTGAGTTTCTCCCTGTGCCGTCATCGTTAAGTTGTTTTATTAGCTTCCACAACTTCCTTGTGTCTCTTTCAAAGTTCAGTGACTGTTTTATCCTGCCAGCTTTTCCGTCTAGCCTGCAACTTGGCCCTTTGAAATTTTGCTTTTGCGTTCTGGTATTTATTGTTGTGTTCTTGGCTGGGTGTGGCCTCTCTTGCTTTCTACACACTTTCACATCTTTATGCAACGGTTCCAGTTCACTACTCCAGTAGGGTTTATAATGTTTACCGGCTCCTGTTGGTACTATTTCTCGTGCTGCCTGTAGTATACATTTCCCAATCTCCTCAACTGCTTTATGTATGTCTTTCTCAGTGTTCAGGTTTCTAACTAGTATGCTGGTGCCTTGCTTGTACATTGCCCAGTCTACTTTCTTGTAGATCCACCTCGAGAGGGTGCTGCTTTCACTTACAAGCTCATTTTCTACAGTTAGAAAGACTGGTCGATGGTCACTGCCACCAAGTTGTTTCCCAACAATTCGTTTAATGTTCCAATCCAAGTCTGGTGAATGAAAAGCCAGGTCAGGCATAGTTGTAGTGTGCCATGATCTCGAGTAGAAGGTATGTGGGTCAGACGTCTTGTTAATCAAGATGAATCTATTCTCATACTGCCAGTCTGCAAGTCTCTCTCCTCTCCGGTCCGTGTGATCATTGCCCCAGCTCTGAGAGTGGCTGTTGAAGTCTCCACACACAATCATTTTTCTTTTAATGGTAGTGTGTCCAGTGCCTGTGGGCGGTAACTTGGACAGTAGTAATTCTATGAAGACCTGTATTGCCTGTCTTAAGTTTAAGTGTCTGATTCTCAGCCCCTTCCATGTAAACTTCAATTTGGGAAGCAGTGACGCTATTTTTTACAATGGTCACTATCCCCCCCCCCCCCCCAGTTTCGCTTGTCCTTTCGGTCAGATTGGCTTATGAAGAGTGTTTATATTCATTTCTCTCCCCTTGACGTATAAGCACTTAGAAATACCCAAATATAGCGGGCGCGTGAGCGTAATAGATATGGAGCTACACTGATGATACTATGAGCTCGGTCAGACCAGGGTTCGTGTTCTTCGTATCATCAAGTGAGGGATAGACTGGTCACCTATTGGTCAGTGCATTCAGGCCTACAAAATGTAATGGTCCTATCACGTTTCAGACCCACAGGATGTTACGAATTCATCTTCTGGTACCTAATCTTCTTAATCAAGTGAAGCTGTACAATTATCTCGGAACAATCATAACACCTGATGGGAGGTGCCTTGAAGAGATTAGAACAAGAATCGCCATGGCGAAGGTAGTCTTTTGCAACATGAAAAACATACTGACCAATAAAATGATGTCAATTGAAACGAGAAAATGAGTGTTGAGGGGATACATAGAGCCTGTTCTTTTGTATGGATGTGCAGCGTGGACAATGAGCAGTCAAGCTGAAAAACATCTGATGGCTCTGGAATTGGGTTTCTGAGGAAAATGCAAAGAATACCATGGACAGACAGAAAAAAACAATGACCAAGTCCTAAAGAGACAAATGAACATCGTAAACTGATTAGAGAAATTAAACGTAGACAATCACAGTTTATGGGCATGTTATGAAAAGAAATGAATTGGAGAACGTGGTGACAACTGGCAAGATTGAGGGGAAGAGAACAAGGGAATACAGAGAAGTAAATACCTGGATGTCTTGACCACGTGGCATTGTCGAGACAAGAACACTGAGCTGATCCACGACTTTGGTGATCGAGTGAAATGGCGAATCATGACCGCCTACGCTTAACGGCTGATGCCGAAGTAGCCGATTCAACCCCTATACCGGTCAGCTAGACTAAAATGGTGACGTCTCGTCCTTGACTTTGGTACGCAAATTGCAAGTACCTCTGAAGTTGGAGTGGGTTCGCGTGATGGTGAGGGACACTGGTAATAGGCAAAGCTAATCCACACGCAAACATCACTCCAGTGCATTACAAGTAGTAGTACGTATACGAACTACGCTTTTGTTCAAAGCGAGCGAACAGAAAAGAAAATCATCTCTGCCCTCTGATATTTTAGTGAAGTGGATGTGCAGATACATCGCCATTATTATATGCCATGCCGAACGTAGCAGGCCATGGTTTTCCTTCACAAACGCTGTTGCCCGGGCAAGACTCATGTACGACCGCTGATCAGCTGATTGACTGACGTGCCTGCCACGCAGACACCCACCAAGCATAGGAAAAAAGTAAAGTACGCTGCTCCACACGATCAGGCTCATTTGGTATAGAGTAAGAAAGTATAGTAAAAGCCCAAAGTATACATACTCGTTAAGGTAAATTGGGCATAAGGCGCTAGACGCATTATCTTATACAGTAGTCGGCATTTGCTGGACGATGTGGTCAATATCACGCCTGTCACCTTTACTTCCCAATTCATTTCTTGGTACTCATTTTAGACTTTGTCGATCTGGAAGCCCAGGTCAATCTTAAACATCCACCTCGATGCGGATTTGAACCCACCAGCACCGGTCTAGAAGGCAAGCGTCTTACCACTACGCTACCGCGGTTTCCTAGTATATGATGACAGCCACACATTTTTAAAAATCCATCGGCACTCAATCGATGCTGATGTCAACATTACAAGGACTGTCTTTACTTTCCATAAAATGTTCTGGTACCCATTTAATAAAATAAATATTCATCTCAATGGGGATTAGGACACACGAGAGGAGACCACTGCAACACATACGGACTCGAGGAGTATGCTTAGTAAGGTGGAGAAAAGGAATGTTTCGTGTGGAATGGCTCACCTCGCTTCAAAGATCATAGATCAGTGGTTCTCAACCTTTTTCTTGGCCCGTGCCCCCCTTCACCATATTTTCAGAACGTCATCTCCCCCCCCCCCCCTTATTTCGTATTTCCTACCTAAAAATGTGCCCCCTTCGTGTGGAATGTTTCGTGTTGAATGGCTCACCTCGCTTCAAAGATATCAGTGGTTCTGAACCTTTTTTTTTTGGCCCATGCCAAATGCCCTCGGGGAGGGGGGGGGGCGAATTCCCCACCGGTTTGAGAACCACTGTCATAGATTGTGAGAATTGTATGGATTTTTTGCCCTGGCCATGCGAGGGTGTGGGGGAATGAACAGGCTGATAGGCTGACGGGAAATACACCTCTTGATGGTAGATTACCTACGAACAAGGGAAAGGTGGAGACGGTGGATGAACAGACTAAAAACCCGTATTTGGAAAGGATGAGATTGCGGGGGATTGGCAGAGGTTCTGGTATAATCTCAAAACTGAGAGGGAAGACCATGATAACTTTCAATCAGATAGCGGTAGGAACGATTAGTAGTGTGACTCTTCGCTGGCTGTTGAACGAGGCGACGGAGCGCGTATGGGA
Organism: Cepaea nemoralis; assembly: GCA_014155875.1. Classification (NCBI taxonomy): domain Eukaryota; kingdom Metazoa; phylum Mollusca; class Gastropoda; order Stylommatophora; family Helicidae; genus Cepaea; species Cepaea nemoralis. The sequence goes on along the minus strand of JACEFZ010014317.1, from coordinate 56,379 downwards.
ATGTCCTGAGTTTAATGATATCAGTTCTTAGCTCAACTCGACTCAACTTAGAACGCATGACCGCCCGGTCGGCTGGCACGGCATGGGTGATGGCCACTTGGCCACGGATCTCCCAACACGTCATACAGCCTATTGCAAACACTCGGTGACTTGTTGGAGGTGTGTATGTGCTGTCAGTGCTCCGGATATCACGATTTGAGAAACACTGGTGAAGTCGGTTTACAGACCTGTTTTAGGAGCCAACAGTGTTCCCTGTAATAATGTTCGCTTATGCATACACAAAAAGTTAATGGTTTGCAAGTAGGACTATTTACATTCGTGGCTTACGTTATGGTTATTGCGTTGCTTAGCGATTACTTGCGATTATTCGCGACTTCTATAAGCGATAATGATAGCTGGATGCGGGGCGGGGCAGGGAGTGTGCTGTTGGTTGGGGGTTAGGGGGCGGGGGAATAAAAACGACATATCTCCATGAGATAGCATGAAAATGTAGAATATACATGATAATACAAGGAAATATAAATTATAAGAGAAGGAAATAGAAATTATAACAGAGGTGAATTGAAGTTATAATAGAATGAAACAGAAATAACAACAGAAGGGAAAGCAAATTACAAAATAAGGGAATATAGATTATAATAGAAGGGAATATAAATTACAATAGAAGGGAATATAAATTACAATGGAAAGAAATATAAATTACAACAGAAAGTAAAATACTTAACCAAGACAGCTTGGTATTACGTGGTTACAGAATTGACATCACGACACTCGGGTCATCCCACACGTGTTCCCTCCTCTTCCTCAAAATCCAACTATATATTATGTTGGTTTGTACGCTTGCGGTTTGATTACAAGTAAATCTGATTTGTCCTCTAAACGTTGAGCGCCACGCAGATCCTTTAATCACTCCATTATGAATCAGTCTTTCCAAATATTCTAATTATGTCTCCTCAGTTTCCCTCTCGAACTGGTTACTCTTAAAAGTACGTGTAAGAGAAACGAAGATGGACAGAGAATGGTATGCGGACATTTGAAACTACTGCGCAAATACATAATAATATAAGCAACAACCACTTTACTCAAATATCAGACGGCGGAGATGATTTAAGGTCCACGACCGCCACTGTCAGCCATGGATTAGGTACCAGAAGAAGAATTCGTCACATGCTGTGGGACTGTGTTGTGATAGGGCCGTTACATTTTGTAGGCCTCAATGCACGGACAGATAGGTGACCATTGTATACCTCACTTAGCAAGACGACGAACGCAGGTGCCGAATCTCTGTGTGACCACCCTCATGATATTATCACTACATTACACTCTGTGTTGGAGCAGTCTATCAGCCTGTTCATTGCCCCGCCCCGCGCACCCGCATACACGCATGCCCCGTGATGAAGATCCATATGTTCGCAACTTCCGTCTTGTCGAGTGATGTGAGCCGCTCCGCTCGAAACATATACCAGGTTCCGCTTTCCGAAGCATACTCTGTAGTGTCCATTACCTACACATTTTGTCTGGCCATGCATCCTTCTAACCATGGGAAGAATGCCCTCACAGCTCCAACTTCCACACTCCAAGCTAGATGGTGCAGCAACACTGGCTATATTCTCCGCCTTTAAACAGTGTCCGTCTTTGTAAAGAAACGCCACCCGTTTCTTTTACTTGGCACTGCGAATCCATCAATGTATACAATCACACCGTCTGAAGCGAGCTGTCCTATAGCAGATGTTGTACGAGCACGTTCGTTTCATCCGTTGCATATTCCGGGCACTCTTGGCCCAATGTATCAATCAATCAATCATATGCCATGCCGGAAAACAAGGGCGGTTATGACTCGCCATTTCACTCGATCACCAGAGTCGTGGATCAGCTCAGTGTTCCTGTCTCGACCATGTTATGTGGCCAAGCCAACCAGGTATTTACTTCTCAGTTCTTCCCCTTGGTCTGTTCCCTTCTATCTCGCCAGTTGTCACCAAATTCTCCAATTCATTTCTCTCATAACATGTCCAAAAAATTGTGACTGTCTACGTCAGTTGATGAGAGGCCGAGCTTAAGATAATACAGAATGAAGGCACAATCAGCCAGATCACTTCAACACTCTTGTTCTCGTTGCAATTGACATCTTTTTATTGATCAGTATGTTTTCTATCTTGAAAAAAGGCCACCTATGTCGTTGCCATAGCGATTCTTGTTTCCAGATAGTTGTACCGATTCACTTGCGTAAGAAAATTCTCAACAAGCTGCTATACAGATTGATAATGAAGTAGGTCTATATCAGCCTGTTAAGAGAAGTGTGAGACAGGGATGTGTAATGTCTCCAGATCTTTTTTCTCTGTACAGTGAAAATAGTTTCAAAAATGTTGACGATATGAAAGAAATCATCACTGGGGGACATAACATCAATAATATTAGATATGCAGGCAATACAGTATTGATTGTCAGACAATGAGCAGGATCTGCAACATTTAGTAGATGCGATTGTTGCACACGGTGAACAACATGGGTTAAAATTAAATTGTAAGAAGACACAAATTATGGTCGTCTCTAAGAAGAAGGAAATACCACAATGTGAAATACAAGTATATGGGAATATCCTTAAACAAGTAAATGGGTACAGTTATCACGGAACAGTTATAACATATGGCAGAAGATGCCTTGAAGATATTAGAACAAGGATCGCTATGGTGAAGGCAGCCTTTTGCAAGATGAAAAACATACTGATAAATAAACAGATGTCATTTGCAACGAGAAAAAGAGTGTTGAGGTGCTACATAGAACCTGTGCTTTTGTTTGGATGTGAAGCGTGGCCCATGAGCAGATAAGCTGAAAAACCATCTGCTGGCTGTGGACATGTCGTGTCTGAGGAAAATGAAAAGAATACCATGGACAGACAGAAAGATTAATTATCAAGTCCCACAAGAAACAAATCTGAGCTGATTAGAGAAATTAAACGTAGTCAGTCACAATTTTTGGTCACGTTATGTGAAGCTATACATTGGGAGAACTTGGTGACAACTGTCAAGATCGAAGGGAAGAGAACAAGGGGAGGGCTTGGTCACTTGTATGGTCGAGACAGGAACACTGAGCTACTCCACGACTCTGGTGATCGAGTGAGATGGCAAAACATGACCGCCCACGCTTACCGTCATGGTACGTGATGCTGATGATAAGTACCGGTCTTTCAGAAAGCAAGGGCAAACTACTGACAGTAAACTAGCTAAGAAATCACAAAGAGCCAAATAAAAAATGCTGAAGTTGACTGCGACGTCCTGTAAAGGGTATGCAACTAACAGCTTCACCAAGTGAACAGGCTATGAGACACTGTAAGCAGTCACACACTATAATTTTTTTGGGGGGACTCTTCGTGGCGAAGTGGTCAAGCCATCTGACTCGGGCTCAAAAGATTGTGTGTTCGATTCCGAGCAGCGTCCTTAGGTTCACGAGTGCATTTTTTCGGAGACTTCTTGAGTCGTCACTTGAGCTACGGAGTTGGTGCTTTGTGCGACGCTTTTGGCAGTTCGCTTCAGAAAGAGACTGAGCCACATGAGATTTAAAAAAACCTGTGCAATGAAGTCGACTCTGTCGACTTTTAACCGACTTTAAGACCATACTCAATCACCAAAATAATCAGATGTTGATAAGGTGTGTACAGCATTCTTTGCTATATGACAGACGCTCCCATTATATTCATGGTATATATTGATTCCTTGCTACTACCTTCCCTACGTGAACCAGGATTGACATACTTCTGTCATAGTGAAAGAGAGAGAGAGAGAGAGAAAGAGGGAGAGAGAGAGAGAGAGAGAGAGAGAGAGAGTAGATGTGTGTGAGAGAGAGTGTGTGTGTTGAGTGAGAGAGAGTGTGTGTGTGTGAGAGAGAGAGTGATGTGTGTGAGAGAGAGTGTGTGTGTGTGAGAGAGAGAGAGTGTGTGTGTGAGAGAGAGTGTGTGTGTGTGAGAGAGAGAGAGTGTGTGTGTGAGAGAGAGTGTGTGTGTGAGAGAGAGTGTGTGTGTGTGAGAGAGAGAGAGTGTGTGTGTGAGAGAGAGAGTGTGTGTGTGTGAGAGAGAGTGTGTGTGAGAGAGAGAGTGTGTGTGTGTATGTGAGAGAGAGAGAGAGAGAGAGCAACGATGATTGACAGTCTTATGTTGTTGCCTGAAGCGATGTCAGTTCATGAATTGATAAATAGCATTATATAACAACTGGTGGGAAGCGACACGATAACCCACGCCATTCGACAAGACTGTGCGGTGAATTAAGTGCACGACCTCTGATTTGTGTGATTAATGTTGTGCTCATGTTACAAAACGATCAAAGTCTACTTCAACCTATTTGTCTAAACTTTGATCTGTCCTAACCATCTCAACATGACAATCTAGGGTATACTTTCAACTATTAGTTCCCACACTGGTCCAGACAGAAAGCTCGACAGATGGAGCGGAAAGAATTGTTTGTTTTTCAGACGATCAATGATTTACAGACATATTTTTTTAGGCATATTCAAAAACATAATATGTTTGGCATATTCTCACGGTGTGTTTGTTTCATGCACATGAACATCGCAACATTTTTTGTGAATTGCTTTTATTCCTCCTCCTTGGCACTCAGGATCTCCACACTAGTGGCCCACAAAAAGCCCTTGTTTGTTTCAGGTTCACTACATCCTCGTCATGTTAGCCTCGGTGAGTCATATCTGACAACTGCTTGCTGCGTCCTAATGGCAGGACGCTTCCATTGGTATTGTCTGGCGTTTATTCTTGTTTGTCTCTCTTTTATTCTTGCTGTCTCTCTTTTATTCTTGGCTATCTCTCTTTTATTCTTGTCTGTGCCTCTTTGATTCTTGCTGTCTCTCTTTGATTCTTGCTGTCTCTCTTTTATTCGTGTCTGTCTCTATTTTATTCGTGTCTGTCTCTCTTTTATTCTAATCTGTCACTCTTTTATTCGTGTCTCTAGTGGGATTCTTATATGTATCTCTTTTATTCTTGTCTGTCTCTCTTTTATACTTGCTTTTTCTCTTTTATTCGTATCTGTCTCTCTTGTATTCTTGCTGTCTCTCCGTTATTCTTGTCTGTCTGTATTTTATTCTTGTCTGTATCTCTTTCATTCTTGTCTGTCTCTCTGTTATTCTTGTCTGTCTCTCTTTAATTCGTGTCTGTCTCTCTGTTATTCTTGTCTGTCTCTCTTTAATTCGTGTCTGTCTCTGCAGAGCCTTACGATCAACCCGCTATAGATTTTCTAGACAGTTTTACGTTCAGTTATCTTGCCATTGCTTTCTGAATGAGAAGTTAGCGTTTAAGTCCAACTTATGTTGGTGTAGGGATTGAACGCCCTTTATCGCCATCAGCACATCGGAAGTTTAAGTACGAGCTAAGATGGTGAAAACAGTGTGTCCTGACTTCTCTGTGTCTAACAGTGTCTAGGATGGTGAAAACAGTGTGTCCTGACTTCTCTGTGTCTAACGGTGTCTAGGATGGTGAAAACAGTGTGTCCGACTCTCTGTGTCTAACGGGTCTAGGTGGTGAAAACAGTGTGTCCTGACTTCTCTGTGTCTAACAGTGTCTAGGATGGTGAAAACAGTGTGTCCTGACTTCTCTGTGTCTAACAGTGTCTAGGATGGTGAAAACAGTGTGTCCTGACTTCTCTGTGTCTAACGGTGTCTAGGATGGTGAAAACAGTGTGTCCTGACTTCTCTGTGTCTAACAGTGTCTAGGAGTGGTGAAAACAGTGTGTCCTGACTTCTCTGTGTCTAACGGTGTCTAGGATGGTGAAAACAGTGTGTCCTGAATTCTCTGGTCTAACAGTGTCTAGGATGGTGAAAACCGTGTGTCCTGACTTCTCTGTGTCTACCGGTGTCTAGGATGGTGAAAACAGTGTGTCTGACTTCTCTGTGTCTACTGGTGTCTAGGATGTGTGAAAACAGTGTGTCCTGACTTCTCTGTGTCTACCGGTGTCTAGTATGAAAAACAGTGTGTCCTGACTTTCTGTGTCTACCGGGTGTCTAGGATGGTGAAACAGTGTTGTCCCTGACTTCTCTGTCTCTAACGGTGTCTAGGATGGTGAAAAACAGTATGTCCGGACTTCTCTGTGTCTAACAGTGTCTAGGATGGTGAAACAGTGTGTCCTGACTTCTCTGTGTCTAACAGTGTCTAGGATGGTGAAACAGTGTGTCCTGGACTTCTATGTGTCTACTGGTGTCTAGGATGGTGAAAACAGTGTGTCCTGACTTCTCTGTGTCTACCGGTGTCTAGGATGGTGAAAACAGTGTGTCCTGACTTCTCTGTGTCTACTGGTGTCTAGGATGGTGAAAACAGTGTGTCCTGACTTCTCTGTGTCTACTGGTGTCTAGGATGGTGAAAACAGTGTGTCCTGACTTCTCTGTGTCTAACAGTGTCTAGGATGGTGAAAACAGTGTGTCCTGACTTCTCTGTGTCTACTGGTGTCTAGGATGGTGAAAACAGTGTGTTCTGACTTCTCTGTGTCTACTGGTGTCTAGGATGGTGAAAACAGTGTGTCCTGACTTCTCTGTGTCTAACAGTGTCTAGGATGGTGAAAACATTGTGTCCTGACTTCTCTGTGTCTACCGGTGTCTAGGATGGTGAAAACAGTGTGTCCTGACTTCTCTGTGTCTAACAGTGTCTAGGATGGTGAAAACAGTGTGTCCTGACTTCTCTGTGTCTAACGGTGTCTAGGATGGTGAAAACATTGTGTCCTGACTTCTCTGTGTCTACCGGTGTCTAGGATGGAGAAAACAGTGTGTCCTGACTTCTCTGTGTCTATCAGTGTCTAGGATGGTGAAAACATTGTGTCCTGACTTCTCTGTGTCTAACGGTGTCTAGGATGGTGAAAACATTGTGTCCAGACTTCTCTGTGTCTAACGGTGTCTAGGATGGTGAAAACAGTGTGTCCTGACTTCTCCGTGTCTAACAGTGTCTAGGATGGTGAAAACATTGTGTCCTGACTTCTCTGTGTCTAACAGTGTCTAGGATGGTGAAAACATTGTGTCCTGACTTCTCTGTGTCTACCGGTGTCTAGGATGGTGAAAAGAGTGTGTCCTGACTTCTCTGTGTCTAACGGTGTCTAGGATGGTGAAAACAGTGTGTCCTGACTTCTCTGTGTCTATCAGTGTCTAGGATGGTGAAAACAGTGTGTCCTGACTTCTCTGTGTCTATCAGTGTCTAGGATGGTGAAAACAGTGTGCCCTGACTTCTCCGTGTCTATCAGTGTCTAGGATGGTGAAAACAGTGTGTCCTGACTTCTCTGTGTCTAACAGTGTCTAGGATGGTGAAAACATTGTGTCCTGACTTCTCTGTGTCTACCGGTGTCTAGGATGGTGAAAAGAGTGTGTCCTGACTTCTCTGTGTCTAACGGTGTCTAGGATGGTGAAAACAGTGTGTCCTGACTTCTCTGTGTCTATCAGTGTCTAGGATGGTGAAAAAATTGTGTCCTGACTTCTCTGTGTCTACCAGTGTCTAGGATGGTGAAAACAGTGTGTCCTGACTTCTCTGTGTCTAACGGTGTCTAGGATGGTGAAAACATTGTGTCCTGACTTCTCTGTGTCTATCGGTGTCTAGGATGGTGAAAACAGTGTGTCCTGACTTCTCTGTGTCTAACAGTGTCTAGGATGGTGAAAACAGTGTGTCCTGACTTCTCTGTGTCTAACAGTGTCTAGGATGGTGAAAACAGTGTGTCCTGACTTCTCTGTGTCTAACGGTGTCTAGGATGGTGAAAACAGTGTGTCCTGACTTCTCTGTGTCTAACAGTGTCTAGGATGGTGAAAACAGTGTGTCCTGACTTCTCTGTGTCTATCAGTGTCTAGGATGGTGAAAACATTGTGTCCTGACTTCTCTGTGTCTACCAGGTGTCTAGGATGGTGAAAACAGTGTGTCCTGACTTCTCTGTGTCTATCAGTGTCTAGGATGGTGAAAACATTGTGTCCTGACTTCTCTGTGTCTACCGGTGTCTAGGATGGTGAAAACAGTGTGTCCTGACTTCTCCGTGTCTATCAGTGTCTAGGATGGTGAAAACATTGTGTCCTGACTTCTCTGTGTCTACCGGTGTCTAGGATGGTGAAAACAGTGTGTCCTGACTTCTCTGTGTCTAACAGTGTCTAGGATGGTGAAAACAGTGTGTCCTGACTTCTCTGTGTCTAACGGTGTCTAAGATGGTGAAAACATTGTGTCCTGACTTATCTGTGTCTAACGGTGTCTAGGATGGTGAAAACATTGTGTCCTGACTTCTCTGTGTCTACCGGTGTCTAGGATGGTGAAAACAGTGTGTCCTGACTTCTCTGTGTCTAATGGTGTCTAGGATGGTGAAAACAGTGTGTCCTGACTTCTCTATGTCTAACAGTGTCTAGGATAGTGAAAACTGTGTTTCCTGACTTCACTGTGTCTACTGGTGTCTAGGATACTTTCTTGGTGCCATTTTAAATACGAGTAGAAGAGCCTTCGTAACGTTATCGCATTTAGACCATGAATTGCACTTGGTTGCGTTTTTTAAGTTGATTCTGAAAAGTAATATATCAAGCGCTTGTGTGAGCTGATCCTGAAAAGTAATGAACAAAGCGCCTGTGTAAGTTGATTCTGAACATTAATGAACCAAGCGCTTGTGTAAATTGATTTTGAAAAGTAATGAACCAAGCGCGCGTGTGAGCTGATTGTAAAGAACGTAATGAATCAACACGTCTACAGAGGAGGTCAATAAGTAAGTCACAAATGGCTGTAGAAAAATAACTATATATGATGACAACTTGAAACAAGTTTATTTTTATATCATACATTGTCCCTTTATTTCTCAACATAATCTCCACCAACATTGATGCACTTATCCCATCGTTTTATCAGTCCTCCTAAACCGGCTTTACAGAACTGCGCGCTCTGTTTTCTAAACCACGTTTTCACTTAACATTCATCTTCGGCGTCATTCACGAAATGTCTCCCGCCAAGGTAAGTTTTCAGTGGACCAAAAAGGTGGAAATCGCTAGGGGCTAAGTCGGGGCTGTAAGGTGGATGTTCCAGAACTTCAACCTTAGTTGGTTAATTTTCTTCTGAGTTAATCGAGCCGTATATGGTCTGGCATTGTCGCGAAGAAGAAACACTCCTCTAGTCAGCAGTCCTGGAAATGTCAATAGATCATGCATTGTGCCGTATGCTGAACCATGTGAGCACCCTATTGCAGATGCTACAGAGTCTGTCGTTACTTGCCTGTCACCTCTAATCACCTCCTCCACCCGCTGCACGGATGCTTCTGTTGCAATCTCCAGATCAGATTTCATCAACAATTTTAGAGCGTCCTTGAGTAAAATTTTCTACCCATCTATGCACCGCTTTACGGGACAAACATTTGTCAGCATAAACAGGAAGCATTTCCTGATGAATGTCCTTTACAGGCAGTCCTTTTGCCCACAAAAAACGAACAACAGCACGTTGCGCTTTGTTTGTACACTCCGTAAGTACAGTCGCCATTTTGTTTATGCGCTGCGCATGCGCATGAGACACCTAGCACCACCTGACGGACGGGAATATAAAATTCGATGTTGTTGTCACCTAATGACACTTGTAAAAAACACCAGCTACATTTACCTGTCATCCCACAGAACTGTGTGACTTACTTATTGATTCGCCCTCGTATAAAGTGATGTTAAAAAAAGGGGGAAAAAAAAGGAACATAATGGTTGAAGCGCTTGTGTGAGTTGTTTGTAAAGAATGTAATTGATCAAGCGTGTGGGTAATTTGATTGTCAAAATGTAATGAATTAAGGGCTTGCATGAGCTGTCTGTAGAAAACAATGAATGATAGAAAAAACACATGTAATGAATAAAGCGCTTGTGATAGTTGATTTGTATAATTGTATAAAGCTTTATGAATCAATCGCTTGTCTGGGTTCAATTTTTTAAAAGTAATGATTCAACCGCGTGCATAAAATAATGAATCAAGGGTTCAATTAGTTGATGTTTAAAATAAAGTACTGTATCAAGTATTGGTGAGTCAGTTTTTAAAATATATTTATTATGAATGAAAAACAGCAAGTACAATGAGTAGATTTTCATTCTAAAAGCTCGCCTCTCCTACAAAAAGAGTTTGAGAATCACTTCCTCAACCGTTATCGTTTGCTTTCTCCGTCTTTATTCCTATAACCAGATCGTTTATTTTCTCCTCCTCAATTCTTACACCAGTTGTTTTGGTAGCTGTTAAAAATAGCCGTCTTAAAGTAAGCTTTCAAATTTAGAAAATTGACAGGCCCCGCCCTTACTTTCACTGCATTCCTGTCAGGTGTTTGCGTCACAGTTGTCTGGGTGAATTACCCGCGGTGTCAACAATTACGTTCACAGAAACCTTAAGAGGTTTCATTCCTAGGTAGTGAGTCACGGACTGGCAGAGTTGGTGCGTGTTTAAATCCACGTTGCCTATACTAGGAGGTTGTAAATTTAATGCATTTACATATGTAGTCATTTGGCTCTTACATTCTTGTTGTTGTTGTTGTTGTTGTTGTTGTTGTTGTTGTTGTTGTTGTTGTTCTTCTTCTTCTTCTTCTTCTTCTTCTTCTTCTTCTTCTTCTTCTTCTTTCTTCTTCTTCTCCTTCGTGATGTTGTTGTTCTTCTTCTGTTGCTGCTGTAGCTGCTGCTGCTACTTCATCATCATCATCATCATCATCATCATCATCATCATCATCATCATCATCATCATCATCATCATATTTTTCTTCTTCTTCTTCCTTGAAGACTTATAGTGGAGCATAGGCCCACAACCACAGAAGCTAAACCCGGTGTAGGCCAGTTGATGGTTGTAGGACGTTAGCTGATATTTTTTCTACCCTGTGAAGTAACCAGCGGGCGCGTTAGCGATGTTGATAGGGAACTGTGCTGATAATTTTATTACCACGGTCGGACGAAGGTTCGAGGCCTGGACTAAGCAAGCGAAACATTGGCCATCAATGGCGCCTCTATGCATGCAGGACTACTAATTGTGACACTCCGATCACACCACAGAACCGTGGCCGGATACAGACTTCGGGATACATAAACATTGAAGTAGCCAGTCTCATACCAACCTTCTTTAGTGGCCTCTTACGGCGTGTTCAGATATGACAGAGCTAATGCATGACAGTAGACGGTACTACCTGATTTCTGTTTGCGCCGAATGTTGGGCGGCGCTTACCAAACCCCACATTGTGCCAACAGCTTCGAGCGGAAAAGTGCAATTGGGAGGGTGCAAGTCTTAGCCTGGTGTGAGGACATGCAACCTAACCACTAAATATTATGCTAAGGCAGATCACACCCTAAGCCTTGGTCAGCAACTGGTCTATGATGGAAGCTCCGACAGGTGGACATTTAGAGCATTGCTTTGCTGATCTGGCAGCTTCTGCAGCTTATATTGTTTCAGTTGTATTGGTGTTACCTTTCCTCTGGAGTAAACTAGGCAGACCGAGAGAGGGATCATGCTGCATGGGCAACTCATGTTCTCTACAATTCAGTCCAGGCCTTGTGCTAAGAAAAGGTTATTATGTCTGTATTTTTAATTTTAAAATCAGTGTAAAATTCTATCGTCTGTCGAGAAGGCAAGGTACCAGTAAAATTAACAATGTGCTCATGAGGTTACAGTGTTAATATTCTTTACTTCTCCAACTGGGACCCCGGTAACACTCGGTCAAACTCCTACAGCGCCCCAAGCAGGTTGTGTACCATGGCTGGTATTTTGTAATTTCTCTGTGGCTATCTTGATTGCCTCAATTTCAGCATCATAGTTATGGTAGTACTTTCCTGTTGGCATTCTGGCCGTGTCTCTAGTATTATTTGGGTATTCTATTGTACACTCCCGCTCCTCCATTTCGAACAGCATTTTGTGCTGACCCATCTGTGTAGACTCGGATCCAGAGGTCCTGTGGGTATTCGTCATCAAGGAAGCTGAGAGTGGCTGTTCTGCGCTGTACACTGTTCTGTTCTTCCTTGTCAAATATTCCTCTCACTTTTGACTGGATTTGTAACGATATTCTATGTTCATCTTTCCACGGGGTTCGCTCTGGAATAGTTGTCAGGGGGATACCAACTGTGGGAAGATCGATGGTTTCTCTGCAGAGTTGTTTGGACCTGGTGGATGAAACTACTTCTTTTCAACCGCCCCATAGCTAAGTTTTCAAATCGGTTCTTCATAGGGTGCCCTGGCAAGCTGAGAAACTTTTCTGCTTGTATTAGTGTTTTTGTATCTCTGCGTTCTCTTAAAGCTTGTGTCCTCCCCATTTTCTCCATTGCTACTATAGGGGTTGATCTCATCCCTCCTGTGATGACTCTAAGAGCTTGATTTTGCACCTTGTCCAGCTCTTGTAGTGTGGTTTTTGATGCTGAACACCACGCAGTTGACCCGTATTCCAAGTGTGGTCGTATGCTCTGTTGGTAAACTTTGCTAAGTATTTTCCCACTGGCTCCTCACGTGGTTCCAGTTAGCTTTCTCAGGATGGCAATTTTCTTCTGGCTCTTTCAACTGCTTTTTTAATGTGTTTTCTCCATGTCAGCCTGTCGTCGAATGTTACACCAAGGTATGTTGGTTCCTTATCTTCTCTTAGGGGTGTTCCATTTATCTGAATGCTCCCTGCCTTTTGTTTCGGAGAAAGGGTAAATAGAGTGGTGCTGCACTTGTCAGTGTTTATGCTGATACACCATCTATTCGCCCATGCAACAAATGTATCTACAGCTCTTTGTAGTAATATGGTGGCCACTGATGCATGTTCATTTGCGCTCCACAAAACCAGGTCATCAGCGTACATTGCCGCTTTAATTCCATCGGGTAGATTAGCAACAAGATCATTGATGAAGATTAGAAAAAGTGTTGGGGACAGGACTCCGCACTGGGGAACACCGTGACGCAATAGTACTTTCTTGCTCTTGAGACCGTCTATCTGTACTCGGGCTCTTCTGTTGTGCAAGTATGCTTTTACCCATTTGTACATTCTTCCATTGACTTTACAGTTTCTCAGTTTCTTTGTTTGTTTTCTTCGTAACTAATACCTTTGCAGACGTCCAGTTGATGATTATTTGGTTATCTAGTTTTGGATCGGTCTGGGATATCATGCGTGGACCTGGATTCGAACACTAGGCCTCCATACCAGCTTGCTGGCCACTTCAGTACTGCGACAGTTGAACTAAAATATTGACCTATCGTCCTTGACGCGAGGACGTAACTAAGAAGTACCTCTGAAGTCGGAGTGGGTTCGACTGATGGCGAGGGACACTGGTAATAGGGAAAGCTAATCGACACATACAATTCAGTGAAGTGCTACCAGAAGTAGTTTGTTTTTGACTACGCCTGGGTTCAAAAGGAGCGAGCGAGCGCAAAAAACAAAAAATAATAATAAATTAAGACACTGCGAGAGACAGAACGAGTTAAAAGTAGTCACCGACGTTGTAAATAGCTTGTTGTCGCGAAGAAAAGAATGGACAAACTGTTTACTTCATAATAATTTATTGCTTTCAGGGCGGGAAATGCAGGGGCAGCCGTCATAAAGCTGTTAGTTACCTGACGGAAGCAAACCTTGTGGAGGTCACATTTCACTTGTAGCGAAACACTTTGCTAGTTTTTAAGTCCTAGTGTTGGTAGGCCGGTCTCCCTGGCCAATGTGTTAACGACATTGTTCGTAATCCCGTATATCCACATGGGGGAAAACAACAGCTGCCAGAATCGGCAGCGGTTCGCGCCGCGCTGGTTATTTACGTGGGTATGTTAGCCGGTCGTTCAAAATGCAATGGCAAACCTTTTTTTTTTTTTTATTTGGTTCGCATATCTTTTACAGGACATCCCTGTCAACATCAGCACATTTCAGCTGATTGTCGATTTCTTGGCAAGATTACGCTCAGCAGTTTTGCCATTGCTTTCTGGGCGACAGGCTCACATACTCGGTAAGTTACAAACGCGGAGAGAACCGCTACCGATTCTCGCTCACATCACGTTACTCACGAGAGTATACGGGATTATGGATAAAGTGGTGTAACCTCTTTTACTGAACGTAAAATGTAAAAAAAACTCGCCTAGTACATCAACAGCAGCTGGAAAATGCTGGTGTTGACTGCATCGTCCTGTAAGGGATATGCAACAGTAAAAAAAATTTTGGTAGTAGTTAGGGCTGTAGTTAGGGGCAGTGAACGCGTTTGACAGTTCCCCGATATACAGAGTCGAGGGTTAGAAATCAGCACTAGTGACTGGAAACAGACCGCCTTGAGTTAATTTCGATGGTATAGGCTTCAGTCGTTAAGAAAGCAATGACAAACTCATTGGCACCTTGCCGTCTTGACAGACGATGGTTTGTGCTTTAAAAAGGCATGATAACTTTTACCTATGGCGGTAGCGAATGTGACTGATAAGGCCAATTTGCGCTGTAAATGTCCGTTCACAGTGGGTGCATGTGAACACGTGGTCATTTCCACCATCATGCACCATCTTATGTCTCAAACGCTCGGTGTGTGACTTATCTGCAATAATTTTCTCCTTTGTCTTTATTCCATTTCTGATGTTTGCCCTCCATGCAACACGTTCAGCGGCGACTTGCTCCCAATATGCATTATCAATGCCTGTATCAATCATGTCCGGCTTACAAACTACTGAACGTAGAAACTTGACCAGTATATTATAAAATCGCACAAAAAGCTCAGGTTGATAGCGACTACATGGAAATAACATACAACTAAATTTTTAAATGTCATGTGAGGAATCTGCATACGTATATTGCGAGTAGGTCATCGTGGACGAATGAATAAGAACGATTGTTCTTAAACATCCGGTGTGCTGATGACGAGGTAAGGGGTTCACCGGACAGTTGGACTAAAATGGTGACCTGTCGTCCTTGACTTGGGGACGTTAATTACAAGTACCTCTGAAGTCAGAGTGGGTTCGTCTGATGGCGTGGGACATCGTTAATAGGGAAAGCTAATCCATATGCAAAATTCAGTCCAGCACTACTAGAAGTAGTGTTTATGGACGACGCTTGAGTTAAATGCTAGCGAACTAAAAAAACATTTATTGCGTAAAGCTGTAGTGTCACCCCCGGAGTTTGTATATTCTTGTGTTTCCTTGTTGTTGTTAACTGATGGTGGCTTGTGGCCGCATCATCTTCTGTTTTCCATATTTGTATTCGGTAAAACTGCCCTAAACTTCGTGTTATAATAGTGTTTACAGAATACAATGTTCTCTTGTGAAGCATTCCCTTTATAATTCAGATAGCTACCAAAACCACCATGTTACAAAATGTCCTGGGAATTGTACGAAAGGGGAAGGTAACGAGGAAAGGAACGGGCCACTTCACTTCATATCTAGTAGTAAAGGCCCTTTTTACACACCGTAAGGCGCATTTGAGCATAGGGTACTAGACCTATATACTTACAGATCCATCGGCACTCGATGAGTGACGTAGTCATTATTACTCTGGGCTTCTTATAACGTAACCTTTTTAAAATTAAGTTGCATGTCCTTCACAGGACGCAGCAGTCAACCCCAGCATTTTCGCTGTTCGTGATTCCTGGACAAATTTTACGTTCAGTAGTTTGCCATTGCTTTCTTAAGGACCGGCTCCTATACCTTAAAAACCAGCACCGCTGTGTTTCGAACCCGAGTATATGAGCTCACAAACCACGTTCGCAAGCCCTTAGCCACAGAGACCGGTTATATATCGTATCGTAAGATACCGTACCAGAGATACCAGCCAAGATATCAGATAAGATATCGTAACCTAGGATATGCGAAATTCTAACACTTCACACCCTAACGGCAGAATCTAAAATGCGACTACCGTTACCAACAAACAAACATAATACACACACATACAACACGACATATGTCTTATCATTAACGTCAACAAATTTATAATGAGACTAAAGACAATTTAAAGAAAACTGTGAGAATCTACACCTTACCAGACTACAAGAAGATCAAGTGAAAAGGAGGTGAAGCCAGACAAGAGCGCTATGCAGGAATACAAAGAAGAATAGCCAACGGACACAGAACTGGTATCATCGTCGACCGTTACACTATAAAGGAGTTACTAAGGTGGAGATCCAGGCACTCACTGACTGAATTGGCTCATGTGCAATGAGGATAATCTGACTACTATCTAGCTAAACTAACACAACACGACCATGTCTTAACTTAAAATCAACAGACTTATGAGACTGAAGAACATTTACCACGACAACCAAGGACAGACAACACACTGAGACGGTAATCTGAGTCATTGAAAGACAGGTAGTGCAGAGCTCTTTTGATTGGACAAATCAAATCTGGCTGAGCCACGGTCCCTTGTCAACATTCCTGGCATACCTTTATACAGAAACCATGCCCGAATAAAGTACCCTAGTATCGGTTGACTGCGTTTACACACACACCGCAGGTGTACGTTCCCTGATTGTATACACACCGCATGTTCACTGCACGCGGAGGCTAAAAACTTGATTGTTGATCAATTCAATACTGAATAGTTTCTCAAGTTGGCATATAGTTACTGGTGTTTTTAACTGTTAACACTATAAATTAAATTACGTTATAGAGATTTGTGTGTTGTTATAGGTGGATTTTCTTGTTAGTGTGTTAAAGATATTATTATTATTAGCTGTTATCTTTCACGGAGGCATTGTAGTAATTGTTGGTTAAACTACAGACTGGCGACTGTGCATTTTTGACCAGGCGGTGCACATCGTGTCATATTTTTGGTAAGTTGATTTGTTCAAATAATTAATTATTTGGCTGTATGTGTACAGTGTGATTGTGGCTATATTATACAGAAAAGTACTTCGAATTTCTTGGAAACAAAAGCAATCAAATATGGAGGTTCCAGAGATGCTAGATATAGAAAACAGAGTTAATAAAAGAGGTAAACAAATTAAACAAGTTACATATTTTTGCCACATTAAATGACATTGCATTCTTGGGCGTCAGTCGTACATAAAGTAATGGCAAACTGCTGAACGTAAAAATTTCCCAAACAGCTAATAATGATGGAGTTGATTGTGGCGGCGTGTAAAAGAAATACCACTAACAAACTCTTGTAATAACCACAGTGGAGAGACTAGTTGGAAGCCTGGTAACAAGAGATGGACAGCGATATAATAAAGGTGTGATAATGGTACAAGGGCAAGAGAGTGTTGGAGATCTCTGTTATGAAGCAGTAAATACACAATTAAACATTTGAATATAGACAACACCATTATCGCGTTCTTTTGCAAACTTTAACCTCATTAATTCCATGACTATTTATTCTAACACTAATAAACTCGAGGACTAAAACACGCGTGTAGTCTTCATTGTTGTTGTTTGGTTGGCCAAGTGTCCTTATACACCATTTCATAAAGACAGACTCAGACAGCCGTCTGGAGATAATACTGGATAGGCTCCAGAGCTATATGTTTCAATGTTCTTTTGTCTAATACGAGGCTGCTTAAACCTGTGGACATTATTGTGTCATCCATCCATGTTGACTAGTGGTCACACAAGTCTCAGTGTTTTGAGTAGCCCTGTATTTGAGTAATTGTCCACGACCACTTTGCTGTGCTATAAAACCAGTATGTACTACTAACGTATGCTTCACTTCGACACCGCAAGGTACAAAAGGAACAAAATGATATGACATGAGCCCCGGGATGGTTAACCCGGTCAACAAATGCCCGCAGAAGTCGGATGTGTCGGCCTAACGGCGCAAGAACGCATCTTTGCTGTAAACAGGCACAACGCAATCACATCCGAAAAAAACAACTCTGAATGAACGAAGAAGAAGAGGATGACATGATGAGTACTACTAGCACTGTGTGAAATAATTATCTGAAAAATAACATTTGCAAATGTGTCATTGTCCTCAAATTACTTTTACACGATCTTTTCTGTGCTTTGTAACACTCTAGCCTGACTTATTACAGGATTGATTGATTGGTTGATTTAGGAACCGACATCACAGCATTCGGGACATTCCCATAAGCGTTTTAACACTTGTTACAGGATGTCTTTTAAAAGCGCTAACAAATAATTATCAGCTTCTTTCCCTTTATAAAATGGTAACACACACCCGTTTACTGTGAGTGTTCTTGCATTTTTGTCTTTATAATTATAAGTGAAGGTCCAGACAGGGTCAAGGAAACAAGAGGATCTAGAGACAAGGAGAGAAGAGGTAGAAACACACAGGGAACCCTTGTCGGTTACATTAAAATTAGCACATCGATGGAAATGATGTAAGATAATACACAACTGTGAAACATATACGAAGGGATGTCATCAGAAATGTAACAAAATAACATAAGCAAAACAAATGTCAGTGAACAAAACCGTCACTACAATGATGCATTGTATGGTATAACCATATTTATTAATGTCCGTAACTCTTTGTCCGCTTTCCCGTACCTGCCTGCCATTATTTTGAATATTGTACTCAAAATTACCGAATGTGTGCTTGTTGTTCACTTTGATAACAATATAGTTTACAATATTTTAGTGATATATACACACATTAAAACAGAGAGAGAGAGAGAGAGAGAGAGAGAGAGAGAGAGAGAGAGAGAGAGAGAGAGAGAGAGAGAGAGAGAGAGAGAGAGAGTCTTGTTTACTTCAATGGACTGTGTCCTGGAAAGTTACTATCGGTCGACGATGTGTATTTGTGTATCTCACGAAGCAGTTTATAATTACACTGCATGTCAGAATCTTGCCCGATGTGTTACACTTGACTGGGTTTGTAAATTGAGTATTAAGACGATGAATAGAACAAGAAAATTTGCAATTAATTCACCGCCTTTGAAAGCTCTGTTTTCGTGACTTAGAGAGCTAAATATACACATTGAGGCCATATCACTGAACAACGGCAGAATTAGCTATGAGCTCTTGTTTACCTTAGCGAGGTCAAGTACAGACATGGGGCAGGTTTATCTGCTTCGCATGTGTCACGCTTATCTCTGAGCATTTACATGATCTCATAGTCAGGTCAACTGCCCCAGGCATTGCTAAAGAAGGAAAGTAACGGGAATGCCGGAGATTCCATTGTGCAGAACAAAACAACCGTTTGGTTTTGGTGAACTGCAGTCTTTAAACCACAGAAGTCACAAACAATATGTTGCACGATTGATTGCCGTGCATATTTGGCTGCATCTCGCCAGGTGTATACTGCAGAGTTGTATATGACATAAAGTGAGTACATGAATAACACGGAAGCTGGACAATTAAAAGACATAGTGACAGGTATTGTTCGAACGTGGAACATCTGTTATACCCACTGATTTTTAATTTAAGGAGGCTTTATTCGCAAACGGGGCCCTGGAACATGTATACTAACATGTATTCCCTAACCCAAACCCTAAACCAAATCCTAACCCTAAACCAATCCCTAACCATACACAATAGCACTTGCTTGTCTTCTTTATCTTCTATTATATGTATGTATATATATGTACTGAATACATTATACTGGCCCCCCAACGATATGATAGTTTGTACTGCTCTCTAATATAGAAGATATAGACGTCACGTGATCAGAACCGTTTGCGAATAAACACTTCGTTAATTTAAAACGAACTCTTTCTGATTGCACTAAACCGTCTGATACTGCCTAATTGTTAACAGAGGAATCGTTTATTGTTCGTCGAATATAGTACTGTATACGAAAAACTCTTTCTTTGTTCACTCTTGGCCCATGTTTTATGAGATGTTGTAGTCTGTCAGTTTAATCTATCCATTGAATCCATCCATTGGCACCTTGCCGTCTTGACAGACGATAGTTTGTGCTTTAAAAGGCATAATAACTTTTAACTATGGCGGTAGCGAGTGTGACTGATAAGGCCAATTTGCGCTGTAAATGTCCGTTCACAGTGGGTGCATGTGAACACGTGGTCATTTCCACCATCATGCACCATCTTACGTCTCAAACGCTTGGTGTGTGACTTTTCTGCAATAATTTTCTCCTTTGACTTTATTCCATTTCTGATATTTGCCCTCCATGCAACACGTTCAGCGGCGACTTGCTCCCAATGTGCATTATCAATGCCTGTATCAATCATGTCCCGCTTACACACATCTTTGTATCGTAGTAGAGGCCGACCCTGAGATCTCTTACCCATCTGTAGTAGTTTAGAGGTAGTAATTAATTTATGATGTAGTAATTAAGGTAGTAATTAATTTATGATGTTTCCTTGGCGGGTTTTGAGAATTTCATACTCAACAGACTCCAACCGAATGTCCAGACGGATGCATCTTCTTCTTATGGCGTCGGGCCTGCAGTATAACTGGCGACCATGTTCCTCTCTGATCTTTTAACACAGAGGCCGACCCTGAGATCTCTTACCCATCTGTAGTTTAATCTATAAGCCTCGGCTAATTACTACCTCTTTTAGTGGCACGGTGTCGTTGGCGGTTTGTTTGTTCAGACGCCCCTCTCCTTATTGATTGATTGGTTGAGGAATCCTCTGGAAGAGTAAGTCTTATCTCCTAAGCCCGATGCAATGGTGTTTATATCGAGTCCTGAATAGGGCATGCATCTACGGGAGTAAGGTTGATGTAGAGACTGTTCCCCAAACCCGTTATCGAAGTGTAATATCCAAGGGCAAAGTGTTGAGAATCTCTCCTCTCCCGCCCCATCTTCAGAAACTAGGGAGGTGTACAAGACTGACCCCTGGAGGCATATTAGTAGGTCATGATTCAGCACAGCACATACGGACTGGCCGAGATTAGCCCTGGGTTTATGATGTTTCCTTGGCGGGTTTTGAGAATTTCATACTCAACAGACTCCAACCGAATGTCCAGACGGATGCATCTTCTTCTTATGGCGTCGGGCCTGCAGTATAACTGGCGACCATGTTCCTCTCTGATCTTTTAACACAGAGTTGACACTGCTTACATTATTTGTTGCATGGCTGTTTACAACTTCCACAGACACATACAAACCTCTTCCTCTGACGTGTTTGTCCACTATTTATCCACATACGGCTCATCTCTCCATTTCACTTGCTGAGGCTATAGAGAAAAGACCTAGGCATTCCTTTACTGTAGTGTGTATGTTTAATCACTGTGGTCTTTTTGAAAATAGTGCCGTTCCAAGTTTTGTATTTACCTTTTATGTTGCATGAACTTCAGAGGGTGAATACAAAACTTGGAACGGCAATAATTTCAAAAACTCCACAGTCATTAAAAATACTTCCTGTACAATCCATTGGATTATATCTGGGATTCCCCACCACATTTATTTAATTCTACACTGTGGTTAGATTAAGAATGTCCTGTTAGTTGCCAGCCTGGGGGATTTTACCGCAACTATTTCATTATACAGCCGGTCTCCCCGGCCTAGGTGTTAACGTCTTTCTCCATAAACCCGAATACTCTCTTGAGTAACGTGACGTGCGTGAGAATCGATGGCGGTTCTCTCCGCGTCGGTAACTTACGGGGTATGTGAGCCGGTCGCCCAGAAAGCAATAGCAAACAACTGAGCGTAATCTTGCCAAGAAATCAACAATCAGCTGAAAGATGCTGATGTTGACAGCGATGTCCTGTGAAGGATATGCGAACACAAAAATATTCATTATACAGTGTGTATAGATTGTTTTTCTTGCCGGATAAGCTTCACCAGCTCATACATTTCTGTAGACGCAACCTAGTTAGTTAGTCGATAGATTATCCTCATTGCACATCGAAACATCCGTCCATAAGTGCTCGGATCCCCTCCTCAGTAAATCTCGCAGCGTTTAGCGACTGACGACATCAGTTCTGTGTTGGTTTATCAATCTTCTTTGACTTCCCGCGCTGTGTTATTGTTTGGCCACACCTCTTTTAATTTGCTGTTCTCGCAGCCTGACCATGGTTGTAGATTCACAGTCATCACTTGGTTCTCGCGAACAACTTACTTCTCGTAGAGCATTCAGAATGTCAGCCTGGTCCATGACTCGTCCGCCTTCGACAGTTACCTTACCTGCAAGCTTGTCAGCCCGCTCATTTCCTCGTACACTCGCATGCCCTGGCAAGAAAATGAAACTATTCTTTGCCAGCCTAGACCGCTCCAGAGATAGCAGCCACTCTCTTCGGATCCACCCTATCTCTATCTTCTTGATTATGCTCATGGAGTCACTAAGGAAACATGCCCTAGTGAATGTCTGTGTCTCGAGCCATGTTGTTGCTTTACTTACTGCCATGACTTCCATAGTCAGGCTACTTGTGGACAAAAGCACCATAATCTTCCTTCACAATTCTCCCTCCGGCCTGAGCCGTAAAAACCCATGAACTTCTCACTCGTCGAACGACCGACCCACCTGTGTAAATTACAGCATCGGCCTCTAAAGAATTCTCGAAAATCAAAGCCTGTACTTCCGCTTCCACAGCAGCCGGATTTTCTTGTCTGCATTGTCTGTCTAGTTGAATGCAAACTGAGAAGGACGCACAGAAATCTGTTGGCATTCGTGTTCACTCCTCGCTAGATTCTAAGTCCTCAAGTGAACACACCTGTTGAAGAATGTCTTCGACTTGACTCATCCACGACTTTTCTCTTTTTAACCTGCTTCCATTTACCTTCTTAATTTCACCGTGCAGTGGATGTTGTGGTTTGCGTTGACTTTGAAGTAGGCACGTGCTTTGCAAATTTGTATTCTGTCCCCAACGGTTGGAAAAACAAGAATGTAGCACATCGCCCTGCATGCTCTATCTCTTGTATATCCAAGAATAATACGCATATCTTCGTTCGGTATCCTTTCCATCTGATTAAAGCTACTAGACAGAATCGCCATCGCATACTTCAAAACAGTAAGGACCAGACCCTCGTAAAGAAAACATAAATGGCGCTGCTCACAGTTTGCCGCCGCCATCACCCGCATCGCAGCCAAACCTCGCTTAGCCTTTGTTATCACCCGGTCTATGTGCTCATAAGACAGGCTTCGATCAAAACGTATCCCCAGGTAGTTCATTGCCTGCGTTCTTTCCACCGTCTCTGAACACAGATTTACAGTTGGCATTGCAGTGTTGACAAGATGGTTATTCAAAGAGAGCCATGTCACTGCTGTCTTCTTTGGGTTACCATTGCCCCAGATTCCACACACCAAGTGCTTATGCGATTTAGTTCTGTTTGTAGATCCACAGCAAATCGATCTCTGTCCTTACCATGACGATACACTAACACATTGTCGGCTTATGACAATGTCCTCCCCGGTCCTCTGACCTGTTCGCGGTAATTCTCACAGTGTAGGCGTTGAACAGCACCGGAGATAATGGTGATCCCAGATAAATTGTTGTTGGTTCAGAAATCTGACTGCCACATCTAAAAACTACTTTCGGTTGGAAAAGAGCTGCGGCGATCCACCTAAAAAGGAATAGACTTATCTTGAGTTAAAGAAGCTGAAACATTATGAAATCCAATGTTACTCTGTTGTACGCATCCTCAAGATCAATCGCCGCAAAATCGCAGCACATGTTTCGCAACCTATTGGCCTGTTACTAGCCGGCCCGAGGACATTCACCAGATTATCCATGTCTGCAAACACTGGGTAAAGTGTCTATTGTACAGACCAGCCACACATGTGACCCAGGAGTACGTCGTAAATTGACCGGTTCACCTGTCAGATGTCTGATAAGTGGCTCTCTTGTTTACCTGGGCCATCAAGCGGCGGCAAGTGGAACATCTGGACAGCTTGTAAGCCGGGCGGGTCTAGTGGTATTAGTCACTTCTGTGACAAACAGTTGTTGGCATTTATGGCTTTGTACGAAAAAGGTGGGTGTCGGCAACGGGCCTTAGAAGTATGACTCTTGCCTCTAATTTCTAGAAGATGGAAACCACGAAGAGGTGGTTAACTTTAGAATATTAAAATTACGGAAAGCACGCACACCTGTCTTGATTGACTGACACTGGCCTATTTTATTACCATATTGTATGGCAGCTTTGTTGTTTCCAACGTGTGTTATTTATAAGTCTAAGGTCTTTCCAGTCAATTTGACGTTCTGCAAGCATTATTATATTGTCGACGTAACTTACACAGTCGAAAACCTTTGTCTAGTCAATGAAGAAAGATGTGGGTTTTTGTTTACTTCTAACCACTGCGCTAATAATGTTCTCAGCAAATACACAACATATATTGTAATCCCGCCTTCTTCAACACCACATTGTTCGTATCCTATTTCTGGTTTGTATTTTCTTCATAACGGAAACAGTTCAACTTATAATGTTAACGTACTCAATCTTTTCAACCGAAATAAACGCATTCTCTTAATTATTAAAGTGAGCAGGGTAGTTTTAAAGATACTATCATGTCCTTTTGCTGACATAATGTCGGTTTTCCCGAGTGAATAGCAAACACCTATTCGCTCTTGGTTATGTGTAATAAAAACATCCTGAAATTCTCTTCTGATTTTGCTGTTTTTGGTTTTCAGAAAACTTGTTTATGTCGCTGTTTTTTTTTTTTTTGGTGTGTGTGTTTTGTTTTATTACTGGGGTCATTAATTCTTTTGTGCATTAGCTCATCAATTTTATTTTTCAATTTGCATGCAAATTCTCTCTAGCTGCTCGCCCTTTGCCTCTTTATATAAGTTTCTAATGTTTCTTTGAATTTCTTTATACATTTCGTAGTTATATATGTTTCTCCCCTTTCCCTATTAATCTTAACATATTTCTTAGTCACACATTTCCTGCGGCCTATCATCTTCAGCTTTGGGATAGTTGGTTTTGCAGCCTGTCTGAGTTTCTTCAACATCTCCTATTAATCATTAACGTCCAGAATTATAATTTCTAGACAAAACCCTGTTTCAAATATGTTCTTTAATACTTCTCGTATGTTCAATTTATTTATCTCTTTCTCGTTTTACAGTACTCACAAATGTAGTGCAATATTAACTGATTTCATGATACATCGTCTTATTCAAACTTCCCGTAACTGCTACGATCTTATAAATCAAACTATGGTTAAAATATTTCAACAGTAGTTTTCTCTATGTAACCTCTTTTAATTTAATATTAATAATGACCCGCGAAGGAAACATCACAAACCCAGAGCAAATCCTAGCCAGTCCGCATGTGGTGTGCTGAATCGTGACCTAGTTACATGCTAATATTCCCCCAGAGTCAGTCTTGTACACCTCCCCAGTTTCTGAAGATGGAGGGAGAGGGGGGCGGGGGAGAGAAGGACTCCTATGTCTGCTAGCATGTTAACAACTTTTAAGACATAATAACTAGGTGGCACAGACATAAATGCAGTCACTTACTGCGGGACCTCCCTCGTCTTACAGATGCGGAAACTGACAGAGATTGTCACTCTCGCATTGGACTAAACAGTCACCAGCGGTGCTGTCAGGTACCTCCCCAGCGGCACAGCTATATAGTCCTTCAGGACTGAAAGAGGCCTACTACTAAGAAATAACTAAGACACATTATCTACCATCTATTTTTGTTTAGTCCAAACCTACTTTTTGTTCGGCATTGAATCTGTTAGCGCATGTTAAATATCTCTTGTCAGTTGGACATAAACAAGAGTAGGCGTAAATATGCCCCAGTTGTGACTACATTCAGAAGAAAATAAAAAACCCACCCACAAGAGAGAATAGTTATAAACATGTTTCTTTCTGTAATACAGTGTGTATTTTTAAAGACTTTGGAGTTTTTGAAGATATTGCCATTCCAAGTTTTGCCTTTTATGGTGCATGAGTTCACAGAAGGTAAATACAAAACTTGGAACTACAATATTTTCAAAAACCCCACAATAATTAAAATTACACCCTATACGTGTATCCGAAACATCACTGGTACTTCGGTGTTCGTGCTCCGTTTTGAGAATCTTCTCTGTGATGTATGAAAATATTGCCATTCCAAGTTTTGCCTTTTATGGTGCATGAGTTCACAGAAGGTAAATACAAAACTTGGAACTACAATATTTTCAAAAACCCCACAATAATTAAAATTACACCCTATACGTGTATCCGAAACATCACTGGTACTTCGGTGTTCGTGCTCCGTTTTGAGAATCTTCTCTGTGATGTATGGAAAGAGACTAAATACCTGTGGTCAGGGCCGTGCCATTGCTATGATATAGAGAGGCGGGCGCATCAGGCAGCACCGTAAGGCGGCGGCACTTTGAAAGATAAAAACATGTAAGAGGCGGCATTTCGAAGACTTACATCATACTGAGAAAATCCACCGCACGGTCCTGACTGTAGCGGTATCTATGTGCAATGCCGCTGATCATTTACAAAGAAAGTCGCTTAAAAGTCGACAGGATCGACTTCATTGCACCGGGTTGTTATCCCATATGGCTCGGTCTCTTTCAGCAGCGCGGAAAGCGTCGCATAAAGCACGAACTCCGTAGCTCTAGCGACGACCCACAGGAGTCTCCGAAAAATTTCACTCGTGAACCGAAGGACGCGGCCCGGAATCGAACCCACAACCTTCGGAGCCCGAGTCAAACGGCTTGACCACTTCACCACGGAGAATCCCGATCCGTGGCGAAGTGATCCTTTACAAACCAAGCCAAACACTGCTCAAGGGTGGAAAGAGGTAGGAAACAATAAAGGGAATAAGGGAAAAGCGCTAATTTCTCGGTGGGTATTTCTGACTATGCACTAATGCTCCTGATAAATACAATCCCTATCCTGCACTCAAATGACGTGAGCGCATATTCCCGGAATTTAAACTCAAATTCGTCTTTTAGATGATTCACAATCAGCTAATGAAACAATAACTTAACCACATAACTAACCAACAATCCAATCAACTACCCAGCCATCCAATCAACTAACCAACCACCAATCAACTTAACTAAATGGTCATCCAATCAGCTAACCAACCATCCAGTCAACTACCCAACCATCCAATCAACTAACCACCCAATCAACTTAACTAAATGACCATCCTATCAGCTAACCAACCATTCTTTCAACTAACCAACCATCCAATCAGCTAAACTAACCGACCATCCAATCAGCTAACCAACCATCCTATCAGCTAACCAACCATCCAGTCAGCAACCCAACCATGCAACCTATCCAACCATCTCTTGGTTATTTAGAAGCAAATATGGGAACTTACAACTTTCGTTTATCCTGTTAGTTGCAAGGACTGAAGTAATCCAGGCGTGTAAACCTAATCACAGTGTGGATTATATTGTCGGGATATTACACGCTTTGGTTGTGACATACAGAAGGCTCGGCAGTTGAGTTTGTACAACAGCATTTAAATCTTAGAAGATTACTGAGCTGAATAAACTGAACATAATCCTGGCACGGTCGGGTAGTAGTCAAGACATTTTGGAGCATGTTGTGAGACATGCATTTCAAAACTTTGTGACAACTGGGAAAATGGGGAAAGGAGCAACATGGAGATACAGAGCTGTCTGGTTTAGACAAATTGTATAATAAGAAAAAGAACGCAGTTCTGAACGAGAAAATGGGGATCGTCTGAGATGGCGAATGTTGGTCGTCTGAGATGGCGAATGATGGTCGTCTGAGATGGCGAATGATGGTCGTCTGAGATTACGAATGTTGGTCGTCTGCGTTTACCTCAATGGCAGCTGGTGAAGGTACTAAATTATAATATGGATATCTCATCATTGGCAGAGATTAATCATTCTCTCCTTTCTAGAAAATTTCGAGAACATTCTAAAAATAGGTTTGCACTCATTGTATAAAAATTGTTTTAACTCTAGCTTCATACTGGTCGGAGAAAACTAATCCTGATTATTATTACTATCATCATCCTTCCCTCCTCCCTTTATTCACATAATTCTCCTTCTCCACCCTCCTCTACCTCTTCCTCCGGCTCCTCCTTTTCATTTTTCTCCTCTTCTTCCTCATATTCTTCTTCCTCATCTTTCTCCTCTTCCTGCTCCTGCTTCTTTTTCTTCTTCCCCCTCCTTCACCCTCCTCCTCCTCCTCCGCCTCCGCCTCCTCCTCCTCCTCCTTCTTCTTCTTCTTCTTCTTCTTCTTCTTCTTCTTCTTCTTCTTCTTCTTCTTCTTCTTCTTCTTCTTCTTCTTCTTCTTCTTCTTTCTTTTTCTTCTTCTTTTTCTTCTTCTTCATATTTGTCGTCTTTATCGTCTTCTTCCACCTCTTTCTCCTCTTCCACCGTCTCCTTTTATACCCCAATAGAGCACAAATAGAACGACAGACCGGGATGGAACTGGTGGTTAGATTAGTAAACAAGCATGATATAAAAGAAGTAGGGAAGCGTAATATAAAGTAGCATAAGCACTTTCTCACACGTAAACGACAACATCGTTATGGACGACCGATACACTGTAACTAAAATGTTAGTTAGTGAGTTCCCTTGAAGAAAGATGGCGGGACATTTCTTCGTCCCGTAAAATGGACAGGATGTTTTTTTTCCCGAAATCTTTATGGATTAAGTGTGTTTTTCGAGGTGAAATGGAGTTCGGACCGTGCAACGGAGTTCGTGCACGTGCGCCCGGACTTCCTTCGGCGTATCATAGGCGCCCGGTGGCGATAGTTAAGCCTAACATAACGACCAGACGACCGGCAAGGACACAGCGTCGGAAGAGGGCAGAAGGCGATTAAAATGTAACAGATTGGGTATCGGAAACGTTCGAGTACTGTACTAGAACTGTGCATCATTTAGTCAACGCCGATCCATTCTCGAAAAACTACTCTACAGAAACGATATTGTAGTAATACAAGAAACACAGCTCGGCGACGGAACAGTCAATGTCGCGGGATTTCAGGGATTCTTTAACAGGCGGCACCTCGGACAGGCCATTCTGGTCCGCGACAACATACTGGTGTCTGAGATCGATATGTCTTCCTGGAACAGTGATGCCCTGCAAGTGCAGGCATTAAGAATAATGACGCCAGTGCAGCTTGTAATCGTGAACGTTTATGAGCGAAATGGGAAGGTCAACGTGCGACAATGGCAGAGTTTGTTCGCTATGGATGAAAGGCATATCATCTACTGTGGGGACTTCAATGCCAGAGGCAGTCAATGGGGGAATTGCATCACCAATAGACAGGGAGAAGATCTGGAGGACGCCCTGGCATCTGCTGCCCTAGTCTGTCTGAATAATGGGAAGGTCACTAGAATAGCCACTCAACCAGGTGACTCTGACAGCGTAATTGACTTGGCTCTGGTGTCGCCCACCATCGTACTAAAGTGCCGGTGGGGCACACTGGGATGCCACGATAGTGACCACTACTCTTGTGTCATCCTGATCAAGAAAGACAGGGCCATGAGTCAAAGAAACAATACAAATTCCTTCCCGTACGACAACATTGGTCAAGACGCCATAAACAAGATTAGAAGAAGGAAACTAACTTCCTCCCGCAGGAGACAAGAAAGATGGTTGCAGCAACCATGGTGAAATGGAGAGGTCGAGAAGGTATGGCTGGGAAAGAGGCAGGCTGTCAAAGACTGGCAAAAGGCCAGAAAGGCTAACATGCCACAGGTTGAGTTGGCGAACCTGAAGACTGAGGTCCATAGGACGATGACTTTATTCAAATCCTGCGCCAAACAGACCAAGGCCGAGAAATGGGACGAGTTCTGCAGGAAGGTGTGCTCCGAGCGATATCTTACGACATTCTCACGCCTCCATAAGAGCATGAACGGTGTTGCACAACGTAGGGGTTTTCCAGACTTTCAAGGTACAGACCTCACTTGGAAAAAGTCGGATGCGGATAAAGGTAAGGTCCTTCTTGCACGCTACATAGAACAGACTGACCAGAAAGACGAGCCTGCCAGACAGAGGACCACAACGACACTCTCTCAGTTGTGTGAGGGGGTCGGGACAGACGAAGAATGGATAATCACAGCTGAGATAATGCGTGCGATGCTCAAGAAATCACCTAACACCGCCCCAGGCCCAGACGGCATCCGATATGGTGACCAACTGGTGATATCAGATGATGACATGGAAGAACTGGCCAGAGAATTCAACACCAGTATCCAGAGGGGTCAGATCAAAGAAGAATGGCTACACAGCTACTTGCTGCCGCTGCCAAAACCGAACAAAGACCATTCCAAGATAAGCGGCTACAGAATCATTACGATGCAGAACACTGCTGGCAAGTTACTGGAGAAAATTGTAGCACACAGACTTGCTTGTGACTTGGAACAACTCTGCTTCTTCCCGCCCACACTTGGAGGATACAGACGTAACAAAGAGTCATGGCTGAATGCGGCGATCTTTGCTAAACATGTTTACGAAGGATCAGAGGTAAGAGAAGATACATGTGCGGCCGCCATAGACTTAGAGGACGCATATAACAGAGTATCTTTCGAGCACTTGATGCAAACCCTCCTCAGACTGAAAGTGCACCCTCACCTTGTACCATGGATAGCTGCAGTTCTGCTCCAAAGAAAGGTGGTGCTAAGATGCGGGAGTTGGTATTCTGAGCCGATAACGATATGTCCAGGATTGCCGCAGGGTTCACCACTGTCACCAGTACTATTCAACGTGTATACGGTGCCGATCACTGAACAACAGTTGGACGGTAGGGGTAGGACTCTATCATTTGCTGACGACATTCTCCTGTATCGACAGGGTCGAGATAGACAGGCGATTGCCAATGATATGCAGGGCGAACTAGATCGAATTTCCTCATGGTGTGCTGATGCCGGTGCCCTTGTCAACCCTGCAAAGATATCGGTTACATGGTTCTCCCTAAACAACCATATTGTTAACACAGACCTTCCGGCAGTAAGAATGGATGGGAGCTTTTGAATAGAACCCAGTCAATGACATATCTTGGCGTAAGGCTTGATCGTAGTGTGTCCTTCAGAGATCATGTCGATTATGTCATAACGAAAGCTCGAAAAGGTTTGTCAGCAATGAGAGTCATGGCGACTGCCAATTTTGAGCAAAGACTGCTAATACTTCTGTTCCAAGGACTGGTGCTTTCACGCATCGAGTATGCCCTGGCCATCCTCACTGTCAGCCCTACACAGATGGGAAGACTTGAAAAGGTACAAAACGAAGCCATGCGCATCATTTTGGGCTGCAAGAGCTGTATAGCAATGATATACCTCCTTGACTTCCCGACAATGGAACACAGGATCAAGATCCGGAGAGCTCGTGCATACTTAAAAATGTGCAGATGAGCAGCACCCTTTGCATGACGCTATATTCAGAGAAAAGGGTGACAGGCTAAAGAGGGGCAAATCATGGATGGGTCGGGCGGAAGATGTCGTCAGACAGGTCTGCAGTCTTACCAGTATCAACCCCGGCAAGGAATGGGTGCCGGTGCCTCCAGCCTTTAAGTGCACTTTCTCCTGCATTATCACACTCGACAGACGTTGGAGAGAGCAGAACCCTGCCGCTGTCAATGTAGAAGTCAACGCGCTCATCTATGAACAATCAGATAGCCCCGAAGTGCTCATCTACACAGATGGATCTGTTGTAAAGTAGCAGAGAAGTGCGTGGGTATTTACAGCCCGTTCAGCGGGCCGAACCGTTCAAAAATCCAGTTGTGCCCACTCTATGACCACGAGCAGCATGACGATGGAGGTGATGGCAGTTACACAGGCTTTCATATGGCTGGAATCACAGCATTATACCAACGTGTGTGTACTAAGTGATTCAATGAGCATGATTCAGAAGGTCGAAGCTGGATCTGTACGTAGACAGTGGATTGAGTCGCTGGGGAAGTCTGTTGTCCGTAATGTCACCTTCATCTTCGTCCCGGGACATGCGGGAGTCGAGGGAAATGAACGAGCTGATAAACTGGCTGGCTCTGCACCCCCTGTAGATGGCCAGCTCATGGATCGTGCCGAAGTTATTAACGTCCTCAAAGATATGGCGAGAAAATAGGATTTTGACGTCAGTGAATCCACATCGCTGTCCAGGATGAAAGACCTGGGAGTAAGAATCGGCACGGGCAGACGCGCGAGGTACATCGGGAAAACGAGGTGCCTCGTCAACCAACACAGAACAGGCACTATTAGCCACCGGACACTGATGCATATGCTGGGGGGGGGGGGGGGGGGGGGGAAAGAGGATCTGAGCACCTATGGACATGTCCGGAGTGCAATGAAAATACCCCAACTTATAACTGATAACTAAAATGTTACAGCTGAAAGACATTGTTTGAGGTGTGTGCCTGGCTGAAACCATTTCCCGTGATATTATCCCAACTTCTAATTCTCCTACTCTTGTTCGTAAATAAACCGTGAATACTTCAATGTGCATAATTTAGTACAGAGTATTCTTCATAACTCGCTAGGTCTCTAAGCATGCCCGTACCCCAAAATCTAATAGGATATCTGGACACGTCCTTTTTTTTTTGCGTATCCTTTACAGGACATCGCTGTCAACACTAGCATCTTTCAGCTGTATGCTGATTTCTTGGCAAGATTACGCTCAGTAGTTTGCCATTGCTTTCTGTGCGGCCGGCTCACATAACCCGTAAGTTACCGATGCGATTCGAACCACTGCTGATTCTCACCGTCATCACGTTACCCACGAGAGTATACGAGATTACGGAGAAAAGTCATAAAGCTCTAAGCCACGAAGCCGGCTCATAACACGTTAGTTCTCTAAATAATTTACTAACTCGGGCTAATTTTGTAGAGAAATCCCCATAACACGCTAAATCTCCGATCAATTTCCCCACCGCAAACTAGTTCGCCTATTTCCCCCTTAACGCATTAATATCTAGATCAGGGGTCACCAAACGTTTTTCTCGGCGGCCGGATAACTGAAAAAATGACGAGCGCTGGCCGCATACTCATTCTGTACAATACTTGCACCGTCTCCGTGGCGAAGGTCTTACGGACGCGGTTCGTAATCCCGTATACCGCGTATACCCGACAGACAGACAGACAGACAGACAGACAGATAGGTAGGTAGGTAGGTAGGTAGGTAGTTAGTTAAATAGGTAGGTAAATATGTAGATTGGTAACTAGACTAACTAACTAACTAACGAACGAACTAGCCAACTAGCCACACAACCAGCAAACCAATCCACCAGCTATCTAACGCGTGTCCATGTATAATGGCCCAGATGGTTCGCCGATGAATTTCTATGGGTTTCACCCCAAAGCTAACCAAGCCACGGATAACAAAATGCTGTTCCCCTTTGGTGAATGTCACAAGATGGACGACCATCTTTAAACTGTCGTTATGTCACAGTGTTCGCCCTGACATCCGTAACAACAATATTGACAGGCTACAAGACAATGGCATGGTTATTGTCATGTCTATCACACTTTTAAGGTGTTCATTTCAACTCACTGGTAATACCTACCAATCGGCTTATTTGCTTGTCTGTCATATGGTTTTCATACCTTCATGCATACTTACCTAGTGTCTGAATATTTCACTGCTTCCTATATACGTATGTACCTACCTACATTCCTACTTACATTCCTATCCCTCCATCCATCCACCCAACTTTCCATACATCCACCTAACTATCCATCCACCAAACTATCCACCCACCCAACCACCCGTTATCTATCTATCTATCTATCTATCTATGTATCTAAATCTACTCTATCTTCTGTCGTATGTCTGTCTGTCTGTCGTCTGTCTGTCTGTCTGTCTGTCTGTCTGTCTGTCTGTCTGTCTGTCTGTCTGTCTGTCTGTCTGTCTGTCTGTCTGTCTGTCTGTCTGTCTGTCTGTCTGTCTGTCTGTCTGTCTGTCTGTCTGTCTGTCCTGTCTGTCTGTCTGTCTGTCTGTCTGTCTGTCTGTCTGTCTGTCTGTCTGTCTGTCTGTCTGTCTGTCTGTCTGTCTGTCTGTCTGTCTGTCTGTCTGTCTGTCTGTCTGTCTGTCTGTCTGTCTGTCTGTCTGTCTGTCTGTCTGTCTGTCTGTCTGTCAAATTCATGTGACAATGTTTTTTCCTATGCACTGTTGATGAAAGAAAGATGAGTGAATGGAAGGGCCGAATGTAAGACGGGCCTGCGTGCCCAATTTGTTACCCTTTGAAAATAAAGTCTGTTCTATCTATCTATCTATCTATCTATCTATCTATCTATCTATCTATCTATCTATCTATCTATCTATCTATCTATCTATCTATCTATCTATCTATCTATCTATCTATCTATCTGTCTGTCTGTCTGTCTGTCTGTCTGTCTGTCTGTCTGTCTGTCTGTCTGTCTGTCTGTCTGTCTGTCTGTCTGTCTGTCTGTCTGTCTGTCTGTCTGTCTGTCTGTCTGTCTGTCTGTCTGTCTGTCTGTCTGTCTGTCTGTCTGTCTGTCTGTCTGTCTGTCTGTCTGTCTGTCTGTCTGTCTGTCTGTCTGTCTGTCTGTCTGTCTGTCTGTCTGTCTGTCTGTCTGTCTGTCTGCCTGCCTGCCTGCCTGCCTGCCTGCCTGCCTGCCTGCCTGCCTGCCTGCCTGCCTGCCTGCCTGCCTGTCTGCCTGTCTGTCTACGCCGTTAGAGAAAGAAAAAAACATAATCTGTTCAGTACAAAGTTTGTGTCATGCCTTCTTTTTTGGACATCCGCACTCATACAATATATTCAGAAAATTATAGGGTTTGGCGGCCTCTAACAGCCATACCAATTCCCATTCAAGAGAAATTCACTACGATCATGAAAGACTGCTTCATAAATGTACAATTTTAACTACAGGGACCTTAATGTAAGCTAGTTTATGTTTGTACAATACATTACAAGCAGATGTGCAGCATTATATAATCTTTACTTATATTCAAAGAGTTTTACCTAGATTCTGATTGCAGATTTTAAGAAATCAAAGTATTTCTAACTAGAAAATGGTGATTTGAAAATGAAATATTTAGGCTCTATAGAACCAAATATCTATAAAAGAGAAGGTTGCCGCCCTTTGACTAATTCACATCATTGTTAGTACGCTTGCCTACCAAGACAGTGATCCAACAGCAGGTTTATCGACCAGGACAATTCTTGGGCCGACACAACCTGATTAAAATAAGTACCCATATTATTTAGAATTATCTGGAAATTATGTGGGAAGTGAGTTGAGTTGATCCCTAAAAGACAGGCTTCTATCAAAAGTGATTCCCAGGTACTGCAGTCTGCTTTCTCTAATCATATTTCTGCCATTTATCGAGAAGCTTGGGAGAGCTTTAACAATCCTATTGTTCAGTAAGCACCAAAAGACCCTTTATGGGTATGAGCTGAAACTTAATAAATGTATATGCAGGGGTTGATTCTTTTGTTACAAAGGAACGAAGGGGCCAGGCTTATGGAGCTGGAGGACATCCTAGCAGTAGGCTGCTCAATGTATGATGTGGCGACTTTAAAGATACCTACTGTGAGGATATCATTCAGCTAGACCAGGGGTCATCAAACGTTTTTCTCGGCGGCCGAATAACTGAAAAAATGACGAGCGCGGGCCGCATACTCATTCTGTACAATACTTTCACCGTCTCCGTGGCGAAGGTTTTACGGACGCGGATCGTAATCCCGTATACCCGCGCTCGAAACACAGATGCGCGCAATTTGGCAGCAGACCCAATTGCGCTGTTTTTTACGCTATGGTATTGGTGCGGGTCGTTTAGAAAGCAATGGCAAACAACTGAACGTAAACTTACCAAGACATCAACATCAGTAAAAAATGCTGGTGTTGACTGCAAGTGTCCTGTAAAGGATATGCAACTAACGTTCAGACAGACAGACAGACAGACAGACAGACAGACAGACTCTTGCTATGACCTCATAGCAAGTCAGAATGAATGCTCTGGGGGAAAAATACGAAAAACTAAGTTAATCATGGGTGAATGGCGTGCAATGCACACAAAAGACAAACATATTTATTTACTACAAAAGGTTATCAAAGAAGGCGACGTTAGCAACAAAGATAGTTACATCAGACCTAGTGTGCACATATCCGAATCTCACAAACTAAGCAGCAAAAAAGGTTAGTGAGATTTGTGAAGCTGACATTTGGCTTTCAAGATTTCATCCATGTTTGGTTTGGAATTGCTGCAACCAATCAAGAGAACTGCTTTCAAATGTTCATCAATCAATCTCGTTCGATGTATTCATTTCACATATTTCATTTTTGAAAATGTTTGCTCACAGACATAAGTTGTTCCAAACACTGATACCATTTTTTTTCCATATACTTTACAGGACATCGCTGTTAACATCAGCATCTTTCAGCTTATTGTTGATTTCTTGGCAAGATTACGCTCATTAGTTTGCCATTGCTTTCTGAGCAACCGGCTCACATATCCCTAAATTACCGACGCGGAGAGAACCGCTACCAATTCTCGCACACATCACGTTACTTACGAGAGTATACGGGATTACGGAGAAATTCGTGTAATCTCTAGACCAGGGAGACCAACACTGATGCCATGCCTGCGGCAGATTGCTTCAGTTTCGGAAACTCAACATCAGCTAAGTAGCGGTAAAATTCAACAAGTTTTCCTTCTCTGTGCTTCTCTTTCTTTGCTTGCAAATCAGTGAGCTTCAACTGTAACTAACGACCAGCTCGATTAACACCTTGACCGGGGAATTCTTCTGAGCCGGGGATAATATTTTCGTAATAACACGAGGCTTCTATGGCATTTTTATGCTGTGTTTGCTACTTTATTGCCTCTATTCACACTTCTAGTTCACTTACCTATCACTGTCAAACATAGACATACTTGTTACATACCCATAAAATGGATGACTGGCAAAAATAAGGAAGTATTTCTGGAATATTGGGATTGTGTTGACAGCAGGACGCGTCTGGGGGAGGGAAAGATGTGTGTGTGTGTGTGTGTGTGTGTGTGTGTGTGTGTGTGTGTGTGTGTGTGTGTGTGTGTGTGTGTGTGTATGTGTGTTGCTCTTAAAACCATGGTAATGTCAGAGTGCAGGAGGCACTACAACGAGCCGGGGAAGGACTTGGGATAGTGCGAAATAAGTAAACATTACAATAAACAAGAACATCTAGGTACAATAATTTATAATTGAAAATTGTAAATTTAAGACATATAGTAGCCAGGAAGTCTCCGCACGTGTAAATCAATCAATCAATCAGGTTCCGTCTCCACAATGAAGGTTGGCTACAATGGATCTCAATCACTGTCTCTCGCCTTGACTGTAAATTACATCAGGCTGATGTTCGTCCATGTCTTGATGTTATCTTTCCACTTGTATCGCTGTCTGCCTCTTGCTCGCTTGCCCTCAACCTTGCCACTCCAGTATGGTTTTTTATGAGTATCATGTCTTTTAACGTGGCCGAAATATTTCACTTGCCTCCTCTTTATTTCTTTCATCAACTCTCTCTTCATTCCCGGTTTTTCTAGAACCTCTGCATTTGATTGTTTTTTGTTTCCACGAAATACGACATATTCGTCTGTATATCCACATATCCAGGGCCTCCATGCGACTTTCTAGTTGCCTGTTCAATGTCCAAGCTTCCGCGCCATACAGTAGTGTTGAATATACGTAGCATTTGACAATTATCATTTTTATATGCGCTGTTAATTTCTCCAGAGGTTAATACTGATTTTGTGTGGAGATCACCTATTATTCTAAACATAATATTGATATTTAAATTGTATCACAACGCTTCGAGTTCCATACGTTATATCAAGCACTTTCGAGTACCATCGGCGGGCCGGATGAAATGACGTCGCAGGCCGGATCCGGCCCGAGGGCCGTAGTTTGGTGACCCCTGCTCTAGATAATTCAACATAACACATATTTCCAGCCATATTTAAATATAAAGTTAGTTCTCTTAGCAGTTCCCTATAATACTGCTTTCAGACATATTCCAATAAATCGTTAGTTCTCTAGACAGTTTCCCATAACATATTTGGTTCTCTAGATAATTTCCCAAAACATGTTCTTCAGACATTTTCCCATAGCACGGTATTTCTCTCCACATTTCGTAATCAATCAATCATGTGCCATGCCGGAAAGCGTGGGCGGTCATGACTCGCCATTTCACTCGATCGCCAGAGTCGAGGATCAGCTCAGTGTTCCTGTCTCGTCCATGCCATGTGGCCAAGCCATCAATGTATTTACTTCTCGGTCTACCTCTTGGTCTGTTCCCTTCTATCTTACCAGTTGTCAACAAGTTCTCCAATCCATTTCTTCTCATAAAATTCCAAAAAATGTTGACTGTCTACGTCTAATTTCTCTAATCAATTTACGATTTTCATTGTCTCCTGTAGTACTTGGTCATTGGTTTCTCTATCTGTCCATGGTATTCTTTGCATTTTCCTCAGAAACCACATTTCTGCAGCCATCAGATGTTTTTCAGCTTGACTGCACATTGTCCAAGTTTCACATCCATACAAAAGAACAGGCTCTATGTATCCCCTCAACACTCTTTCTCTCATTTCAATAGACATCTTTTTATTGGTCAGAATGTTTTTCATCTTGCTAAAGGCTACTTTCGCCATGGCGATTCTTGTTCTAATCTCTTCAAGGCATCTCCCATCAGATGTTATGACTGTTCCAAGATAATTGTACAGATTCACTTGTTGAAGAATATTTCCATTTACTTGTATATTACTTTGCGGTACTTCGTTCATAATAACACACACGTATTAGGTAAAAGGCATCGCATTTTGCCATTATATTCTTTTTTAAGAAACAGGCTATCCCATCGCATTTATTTTTATGTACGCATGTCATAATTATTTATGTATACTCATTCACGGCATACCGAGGTGAACTGTCATTCTCCTTTACTCTCCACCATTTCTTCCCAGGAACTAATTCGTCCATATAATCTTCCTCCTTCTCCTCATTATTATTATTATCGTTTTTTGTTTTGGTTGAAGATCACTATCATTGCAACAGATATCCCCATAAGTGCTTAAACATCCTCCCATAGAATGCACAAGGAGGTTCTCGAACAGGGCATCAAAACAGTATCATCAACGAGGTTCCAAAATGTGCGGGTACAATGAATCACACATTCAATAGAATAATTCTTTTGTGGATAGCTATTCTAGGCTTGATTATTTAGCCTCACAGCAGCCGATTTCGACCTGCTTTTTTCTTCTTCTCCAAACTGGTCGAGGAATTTTTAACGTGCACACT
>JACEFZ010014317.1:0-12500 GCA_014155875.1 Cepaea nemoralis | reverse complement strand
TCGGAGTGGCACATGATGCTGATGAACTACGTTATGAATATGCAAGACAACTACAAACCAAATTCCCTTTCCTTTTTCCACCTGACTGCAAAATACTGAAACTTTTAGAATGTTGACTTAACATCCTGTCCCATTTGGCCAGATCTGTTTTGCTTGCGTGCCAAACAGATTTTGAAATATGGCCCCGAATAACGTGACAATAAGACGAACACCTTGTTTGGCCAGTAATACGGTTGAATACCAGCGGTCCGCTTCCTGTCTGCCGTTATGAGATGTTTGAGAAACGCCGCATAAAATAACTTCCTTTGGAACTGGGGGATAGCATGGGCTTGTCACCGTTTAGCAAATATGAACGAAGCAATTGTCATCATGGAAGGAGGAGGAGGGCTATGTGGGGTTAGATTACAAAAAAATTTCACGGAAACTAACATTTGGCCTCGAAATGGTAATTTGTTAACAATAGACGTGACACTTATTTTATAGAAGTTTTAAGATTCATTGTTATTTTACTGAAAGAGCATGTACATATATGA
Organism: Cepaea nemoralis; assembly: GCA_014155875.1. Lineage (NCBI taxonomy): Eukaryota > Metazoa > Mollusca > Gastropoda > Stylommatophora > Helicidae > Cepaea > Cepaea nemoralis. The sequence continues at coordinate 11,967 of JACEFZ010014317.1, read as the reverse complement.
GTGAAATGAGAGAGAGAGAGAGAGAGAGAGAGAGAGGAGAGAGAGAGAGAGAGAGAGAGAGAGAGAGAGAGAGAGAGAGAGCGAGAGAGAGAGAGAGAGACTATTGATTGGTAGGTGTCACGTCATCTGTCTTGTACCACCCCCCCCCCCCCCCCCCCCCCCCCCCCCCCCCCCCCCCCCCCCCCCCCCCCCCCCCCCCCCCCCCGAATGGAGTCTAGTCCCTCTCACGCCACGTCCTTCTATCTCTTCCCATCTCCAGCAGCTGGGAGTTTCCGTGGCAAAGTGGTCAAACCGTCTTGACTCGAGCTCCGAAGATTCTGAGTTTGAATCCGGGCCGCGCCCTTCGGTTCACAAGTGTATTTTGTTATTATTAGACTCCTGGGGGTCGCCGTCGGAGCTACGGAGTTCGTGCTTTGTGCGATGCTTTCCGAGCTGCGGAAAGAGACTGAGCCATACGGAATAAAAAAAAATTTTAAAGCTTTCTGGATGTCCTGCCCACGTGATTCATGTCTGCCTATTGTTCCGTTCTTCATATGCCTGGCCGCGGGGCTTTAATCCGCTTGTGATTAAACTTCCCTTGCGCTGACGGCGGGGTATTTAGATCGTTCCCTTTACCGACCACTTATACTTAAATTTTGACTTCTTGTTCAGTAATCAATGACATACTCTTGAATGTAAAATGGCCTGGTAAATCAACTTGACGGTGTGGTCAGTCGCGAAGTTCCACAAAGGACATGCAATATTTACTCTGCGCGGTAATATATATGTGTAGTTTATTATTAACTATTGTAGTCGTGATTAGTATTTCAGATCTTTACAGTAGTACTGGCTGGGCTCCGTGGCGAAGGACTTACGGACGCCGTTCGTGATTCCGCATACCCGCGTTCGAACCACATCTGCGCGCGATTTGGCAGCAGACCACGTTGCGCTGGTGTTTTTACGAAATGGTATGGGTACCGGTTGTTCAGAAAGCAATGGCAAACTACTGAACGTAAACTTGCCAAGACATCAACAACAGCAAAAAATGCCAGTGTTGACTTCAAACGTTCTACAAAGGATATGCAACTAACTTTTTTTTTAACAGTAGTACTGACTTGACGCTAGAGTTAAATGGTCAAAATTTGGTGTTGGATTTTAATTCCTTTGACTTCCATAAGTATTCTATAGCAATGAAATCTTTGTCCTTTTGCATTCTTATTTTTAACAATCTCAGGTATGCTGACGATACTGTGTTACTAGCAGAATGGTTGGCTGTGTGAGGTGCACCAAAATGGGATCTTCCCAGCCAACGTGAGTTAGCGAGGCAGGCGTTTCAAGAATGTAACCGCATCGTGCAGCCAGGGTCGTGGTTTGAGCGGGCAAAAGAGCAAAATTTGTACGACTGTTCGACAAAGTCTCGATAAGCGCCCACTCTCTCTCTCTCGATGAGTAGTGGGCCTGCAGTCAGTAAGCTGGTATAGCTTTTTTTTTTTCCGGTCAGTCCTGCCGGCGTAGCTTGAAAGCTCGTCGGTAGGCGTCCAGTGGTTTTGCATGTATCACCTTGTACCGGGAGGGCGCGCTTTAGCGATGCTACTCTTGGCTTGCGTGTGCGTGAATAGTCCGTCTGTTCGATAGATATCTGGTTGATCCTGCCAGTACAAGGTGTGCGTGAACGTCTGGCCTGTCAGTCGCCATGTGCACTTGTTCGCTGGAGAGGCTCAACCGTAAATCGGAAGATCTGCTCGCATCCTAGACGAGCAGTATCTTCTGTGGGCAGCTTCTCGCCTCATGTATGTGTGGTCCGCTCTGGCGGTCAGTCCGTCTTCGGCGAAGGAAATCTTGCTGATCCTATAAGTAATCATACGCTCATTGCTTGTCGCTACGCTTGTCTTAAAACTGAAAATTAAAGGAATTGGCGGAAGGGCCGTTTGCACGAGGCTATCGAGAGCCAATATATACAGGGATAACTGGCCGTGGCAGCCTAACGTCCACTGCATCTGTGTCCGTCTTCCAGTCGTCTTGCCATGCTCGCCACTGGAGCCAGACGGACACAGACGAGGGAGCGGGGGCGAAGGTGTTGCGCGACCACTTCCTCGCTATACAAAACCAAAGCGCAAGTCATTCGTTCCTCATCAAATATGTAGTGTAATGAATGGTCATCGTCAATGAATGATCAACGTCATTCATGATGGACGAACATCACTAGCAGAAAGAGGGCAAGAGTTACAAACCCTAGTGGAACAAGTAAACAGGCATAGTGCAGGATGTGGCTTAGATATTTATTAACATCCAAACAACGAAAACTATAATTAGAAGTGGAAAAAAAGGTCATCAATGAACATCACAGTAAACGGGGAGATACTGGAACAAGTAACACGTTTCTCCTATCTAGGACATGACAACAGATGATAGCAGACGTGAAATAGAAATCAAAAAGAGAATAGGAATGGCCAAAAATGCTTTCAACAGCATGAAATCAGTAGACTGATTACCAATAATACTGGAGTACCACAGGGGTTTATACTTGGCCCTCCGTTATTTGCCATTTATATAAATGATCTTCCCTTATATCTGTCATCGTCCTGGGATCTATTTGCAGACGACTGCACTGTATATACAAACGCTGTTGATCGTAATGTGTTTGAATTATCCTTGCAACAGGAAATAAATAGTCTAGTTAACTGGAGTCATGCAAACCGCATGCACATTAACATTTCTAAAACTAAATCTGTTAATAGAAACCAGGCAAAGACTTCACACTCTAAACTCGCAGAGAACTCTTCAGCTGCACATTGGTAGCACGCCTATAGAAAGTGTAACCGAGCACAAGGCACTGGGTCTTATCATAGATCAAAATCTACCCTTCAATTCCCATGTTCATGCTCTAGTTAAACAAATAGCCAAAAAAGTATACCAACTTGCCAAAATTAAAAATTTCCTCGACGAAAACACAAGAAAGATATTCTATACTTCCCTCATACAAAACACATATTGATTATTGCTCCACAATCTGGGATGATGCTCCAAATCAATAATAAAACGCCTTATTCACTTCAGAAAAGGGCAGTGCGTCTAATCAATGGTGATAAGCTTTACAGACAATTCTAACCTACATGAAAGTCTTCAGTTACTGCCACTCCACAAACGCCTACTTTTTAATAAGGCTAAACTAATTCACAAAACTCCTATTTCAAAATGCCCCGAGCTATCTTTGGCCATTGTTTAAATATAATGCAAGACATAGCGAACGACTAAATATCTCCATGTCCCTTAACCTAGGATAGACTTATTTAAAAACACGCTTAGCATACTCTGCCACTCAGTTTGTGGAACAATCTTCCACAAAGAAATCAAGACACCCCCAATCATTATACATACAGTCGCAACCTGTCTTGAACACTACCCCAGGACAGACTATATGCCTCCTTTTTAAAAAAAAAAAACAGCAACAAAGACAATTTTTTTTTTTTCCCGCGTTTCCATCCTGTTTCAGGATATTGCGGTCAACACCAGCATCTTTCAGCTGTATGTTGATTCCTAGGCTAGATTACGCTCATCAGCACGCCACGACTTTCTGAGCGACCGGCTCCATACTCTCATAAGTCACTTTTGCAATTCGAACCACTGCTAATTCTCGTCGCGTCACGTGACGAGAGTATTCGGGGTTAGCGGAGAAAGCTGCTAACCCCTCGGCCATGGAGCCGGCTAACAAAGACAATAATAACGGTAAATTATCTCGAATGACAACTAGCCACAAAAAAACTTACACCCATCTTGGGTATTCATAGTGCCCATGTTAAACATTGCCTCAGTGAATCATGTATTATTGATTATTTTTCATGCGTGTTAATGCTTATTGTTCTTTTGTTGTCAAAGAATTGCTTCATAAGAGATGTTGAATGAAAGAATGTATGAGAGGAAATAGAGAAGAAGGGCAGAATGTCAGACGGGCCTGCGTGCCCAATTCTTAACCCTTGGAAAAAAAGATTTCCTTCCTTCCTTCCTTCCTTCCTTCCTTCTTTCCTTCCTTCCTTCCTTCCTTCCTTCCTTCCTTCCTTAACTTAACTTAACTTAACTTAACTTAACTTAACTTAACTTAACTTAACTTAACTTAACTAACTTAACTTAACTTAACTTAACTTAACTTAACTTAACTTAACTTAACTTAACTTAACTTAACTTAACTTAACTTAACTTAACTTAACTTAACTTAACTTAACTTAACTTAACTTAACTTAACTTAACTTAACTTAACTTAACTTAACTTAACTTAACTTAACTTAACTTAACTTAACTTAACTTAACTTAACTTAACTTAACTTAACTTAACTTAACTTAACTTAACTTAACTTAACTTAACTTAACTTAACTTAACTTTACCTTACCTTACCTTACCGTACCGTACCGTACCGTACCGTACCGTACCGTACCGTACCGTACCGTACCGTACCGTCTGTACTTTACTTTACTTTACTTTACTTTACTTTACTTTACTTTACTTTACTAGACTGACGTGTTAGTCAGTTTAAAATTACCGTGGTAAACAATTGACATTACTGTGCGAACATGTGTATATTTCAGCTTGAAGGATTTATCTAGTTATTTTACTTTATGTTGTATGAATTCAGCATTATGTATCTGACGAGAGGCAGCGAAATATGCCAGGCAATAAATCGTGCAATCTATTGTTTGTGTCTTCCTTATAAAAAAAAACAACAACCCATATATAACAGATACGACTTATAATCCGGGAGTTTAAACCTATCTCTTCTAGTTCACCATCTGTAAAAAAAAAAATAGTGTACTACAGCCGTGGGGCAGGCACCCCGCTGACTCCATGACGAAGTGGTTACACCAAGAGCCTCGCGCTCCGAAGGTTGTGGGTTCGATTCCGAGCTACGTTGTTCGGTTCAAATGAGCAATTTTCTCGGAGATTGCTATGGATCGTCGCTGCAGCTACGGAGTTCGTTCTTTGTACAATGCTTTCGCCAGGACGTCCTGCGGAAAGAGACCGAGCCATATGGGATAAACCATGGTGCAATGAATGAAGTAGATCCGCTTGCGCTTTAAACCCTTTTTTAAACTCCCACCGGTCGTTGGATGGTATTTTTGAAATGCCCTTAAATTCTATTCATTGAATAATTTTGAAATTTGTTCTATATCACTTAGTCTTGGCTTCGGTCTGGTGATTTTCATTTACCGCAGAACTGACACAAGTAGGTGGCATTTCCCCACCAGGATCAGTCGCAAGTTTTTGTGTTGAAAAAAAAAATAACAACACCCCCCCCCCCCCCCCCCCCCCCCCCCCCCCCCCCCCCCCCCCACTCCTCCACCCCCTCAAATCGCGCCGTTTCCTCCCAAACTTTGCAGCATTCTATATCCAGACGGAGGATCATGTTCAGAAATGTTGATGTGGGGGAATGGTTTTCACATTTTGTAAGCGTGTTGTGGTGATTTAGGTCACAGGCATAGGGGATGAGTTAAGGCGGCTGCGTTGTGCCAAAAGGGATAGCCTGTTCTTCACCACAGTGGTTTCTGGTGGGCAGAGGACACTGTGGTAGTTTTGGGCCAAAGGATATTGTGGTGTTTTTTTTTTGGCCAGAGGACACTGGGGTGGTTTTACTGAACACAATGCAAAACAAGTGGTGAGATGATCTGTTGGCTTCAAGGACTCCAGTTGTTGGAACACTCACGGTGGACAATGGAAATATACAGTTGATAAGACTATCTTCTTAATAGAGTTATTAACTAGAAAATTAGAAAAAGACTATGCCTGAAACCAGTCTTGCAATTCATTATAGAAAGACATATTAAATGGTTTGGCTAGCTTACAAGAATGTCCTGATACTGTACTACCACAAAGAGCCACACTGAAGAAATATGATTGATAATAGAGCAATGGGAAGGCCACCTAAAATGTGGAGTAATGGCGTCAAGAATAACTTTAGAGAAACGATGAGCAACCTACAAAGAAAAGGAATTGGAATGAGTGCACAAAAGATCCATACCTCTCACTTAAACACTTAACTGGGGTAAATGGAGGAAAAGAAAAAAAAAGAAGAAGATTAAGCCTTTCTAATGAATACTAGTTGACACGACAATAACAAATAATAATTATCTATTTCCTGATTCACGAGTTTGCATTGAAGTGTGGTTGCCAGTAATGAAGCACGTTTGAAGTCAAGAGTCCCGTGTGTATTGCTGAAACGACCAGCAGCAACACCGTGTGACAATTTGCTGAAACGACCAGCAGCAACACCGTGTGACAATTTGCTGACACGACCAGTAGCTACACCGTGTGACAATTTGCTGACACGACCAGTAGCTACACCGTGTGACAATTTGCTGACACGAACAGTAGCTACACCGTGTACAATTTGCTGACACGACCAGTAGCTACATACACCGTGTGACAATTTGCTGACACGACCAGTAGCTACATACACCGTGTGACAATTTGCAGACACGACCAGTAGCTACATACACCGTGTGACAATTTGCTGACACGACCAGTAGCTACACCGTGTGACAATTTGCTGACACGACCAGTTGCTACACTGTGTGACAATTTGCTGACACGACAAACAGCTACACCGTGTGACAATTTGCTGACATGAGCAGTAGCTACACACACCGTGTGACAATTTGCTGACACGACCAGTAGCTACACCGTGTGACAATTTGCTGACACGACCAGTAGCTACATACACCGTGTGACAATTTGCTGACACGATCAGCAGCTACACCATGTGACAATTTGCTGACACGACCAGTAGCTACACCGTGTGACAATTTGCTGACACGACCAGTTGCTACACTCTGTGACAATTTGCTGACACGACCAGTAGCTACACCGTGTGACAATTTGCTGAAACGACCAGTAGCTACAACGTGTGACAATTTGCTGACACGACCAGTAGCTACACCGTGTGACAATTTGCTGACACGACCAGTAGCTACACCGTGTGACAATTTGCTGACACGACCAACAGCTACACCATGTGACAATTTGCTGACACGACCAGTAGCTACAACGTGTGACAATTTGCTGACACGACCAGTAGCTACACCGTGTGACAATTTGCTGACACGATCAGTAGCTACACCGTGTGACAATTTGCTGACACGACCAGTAGCTACACCGTGTGACAATTTGCTGACACGACCAGTAGCTACACCGTGTGACAATTTGCTGACACGACCAGTAGCTACACCATGTGACAATTTGCTGACACGACCAGTAGCTACATACACCGTGTGACAATTTGCTGACACGACCAGTAGCTACATACACCGTGTGACAATTTGCTGACACGACCAGTAGCTACACCATGTGACAATTTGCTGACACGACCAGTAGCTACACCTTGTGACAATTTGCTGACACGACCAGTAGCTACACCTTGTGACAATTTGCCGACACGACCAGTAGCTACACCGTGTGACAATTTGCTGACATGACCAGTTGCTACACTGTGTGACAATTTGCTGACACGACAAATAGCTACACCATGTGACAATTTGCTGACACGACAAACAGCTACACCGTGTGACAATTTGCTGACACGACCAACAGCTACACCATGTGACAATTTGCTGACATGAGCAGTAGCTACACACACCGTGTGACAATTTGCTGACACGACCAGTAGCTACACCGTGTGACAATTTGCTGACACGACCAGTTGCTACACTGTGTGACAATTTGCTGACACGACCAGTTGCTACACTGTGTGACAATTTGCTGACACGACCAACAGCTACACCATGTGACAATTTGCTGATACGACCAACAGCTACACCGTGTGACAATTTGCTGACACGACCAGTAGCTACATACACCGTGTGAAAATTTTCTGACACGACCAGTAGCTACATACACCGTGTGACAATTTGCTGACACGATCAACAGCTACACCATGAGACAATTTGCTGACACGATCAGTAGCTACACCATGTGACAATTTGCTGACAAGACCAGTAGCTACATACACCGTGTGACAATTTGCTGACACGACCAGTAGCTACATACACCGTGTGACAATTTGCTGACACGATCAGTAGCTACACCATGTGACAATTTGCTGACACGACCAGTAGCTACACCGTGTGACAATTTGCTGACACGACCAGTTGCTACACTGTGTGACAATTTGCTGACACGACCAGTAGCTACACCATGTGACAATTTGCTGACACGACCAGTAGCTACAACGTGTGACAATTTGCTGACACGACCAGTAGCTACACCGTGTGACAATTTGCTGACACGACCAGTAGCTACACCGTGTGACAATTTGCTGACACGACCAACAGCTACACCTTGTGACAATTTCCTGACACGACCAGTAGCTACTGTGACAATTTGCTGACACGACCAGTAGCTACACCGTGTGACAATTTGCTGACACGATCAGTAGCTACACCGTGTGACAATTTGCTGACACGACCAGTAGCTACACCGTGTGACAATTTGCTGACACGACCAGTAGCTACACCGTGTGACAATTTGCTGACACGACCAGTAGCTACATACACCGTGTGACAATTTGCTGACACGACCAGTAGCTACATACACCGTGTGACAATTTGCTGACACGACCAGTAGCTACATACACCGTGTGACAATTTGCTGACACGACAGTAGAACCCTGTGTACAATTTGCTGACACGACCAGTAGCTACACCATGTGTCAATTTGCTGACACGACCAGTAGCTACAACTTGTGACAATTTGCTGACACGACCAGTAGCTACACCTGTGACAATTTGCTGACACGACCAGTAGCTACACCGTGTGACAATTTGCTGACACGACCAGTAGCTACACCTTGTGACAATTTGCTGACACGACCAGTAGCTACACCTTGTGACAATTTGCTGACACGACCAGTAGCTACACCTTGTGACAATTTGCTGACACGACCAGTAGCTACACCGTGTGACAATTTGCTGACACGACCAGTAGCTACACCTTGTGACAATTTGCTGACACGACCAGTAGCTACACCGTGTGACAATTTGCTGACACGACCAGTAGCTACATGCACCGTGTGACAATTTGCTGACACGACCAGTAGCTACACCGTGTGACAATTTGCTGACACGACCAGTAGCTACATACACCGTGTGACAATTTGCTGACACGACCAGTAGCTACATACACCGTGTGACAATTTGCTGACACGACCAATAGCTACACTGTGTTACAATTTGCTGACACGACCAGTAGCTATACCGTGTGACAATTTGCTGACACGACCAGTAGCTACACCTTGTGACAATTTGCTGACACGACCAGTAGCTACACTGTGTGACAATTTGCTGACACGACCAGTAGCTACATACATCGTGTGACAATTTGCTGACACGACAAGTAGCTACACCATGTGACAATTTGCTGACACGACCAGTAGCTACACTGTGTGACAATTTGCTGACACGACCAGCAGCTACACCATGTGACAATTTGCTGACACGACCAGTAGCTACATACACCATGTGACAATTTGCTGACACGACAAGTAGCTACATACACCGTGTGACAATTTGCTGATACGACCAGCAGCTACACCGTGTGACAATTTGCTGACACGACCAATAGCTACACCATGTGACAATTTGCTGACACGACCAGTAGCTACACCGTGTGACAATTTGCTGACACGACCAGCAGCTACACCATGTGACAATTTGCTGACACGACCAGTAGCTACACCTTGTGACAATTTGCTGACACGACAAGCAGCTACACCGTGTGACAATTTGCTGACACGACCAGTAGCTACACCATGTGACAATTTGCTGACACGACCAGCAGCTACACCATGTGACAATTTGCTGACACGACCAGCAGCTACACCTTGTGACAATTTGCTGACACGACCAGTAGCTACACCATGTGACAATTTGCTGACACGACCAGCAGCTACACCGTGTGACAATTTGCTGACACGACCAGTAGCTACCCCGTGTGACAATTTGCTGACACGAGCAGTAGCTACATACACCGTGTGACAATTTGCTGACACGACCAGTAGCTACATACACCGTGTGATAATTTGCTGACACGACCAGTAGCTACACCATGTGACAATTTGCTGACACGACAAACAGCTACACCGTGTGACAATTTGCTGACACCACCAACAGCTACACCGTGTGACAATTTGCTGACATGAGCAGTAGCTACACACACCGTGTGACAATTTGCTGACACGACCAGTAGCTACACCGTGTGACAATTTGCTGACACGCCAGGTTGTACCCCACTGTGTGACAATTGCTGACACGATCAACAGCTACACCATGTGACAATTTGCTGACACGATTCAGTAGCTACACCATGTGACAATTTGCTGACAAGACCAGTAGCTACATTACACCGTGTGACAATTTGCTGACACGACCAGTAGCTACATACACCCGTGTGACAATTTGCTGACACGCTCAGCAGCTACACCACTGTGACAATTTGCTGGACACGACCAGTAAGCTACACCGTGTGACATTTGCTGACACGACCAGTTGCTACACTGTGTGACAATTTGCTGACACGACCAGTTAGCTACACACCGTGTGACAATTTGCTGACACGACCAGTAGCTACACCGTGTGACAATTTGCTGACACGACCAGTAGCTACACCCGTGTGACAATTTTCTGACACGACCAGTAGCTACATACACCGTGTGACAATTTGCTGACACGACCAGTAGCTACATACACCGTGTGACAATTTGCTGACACGACCAGTAGCTGCACTGTGTGACAATTTGCTGACACGACCAGTAGCTACATACACCGTGTGACAATTTGCTGACACGACCAGTAGCTACACCTTGTGACAATTTGCTGACACGACCAGTAGCTACACTGTGTGACAATTTGCTGACACGGACCAGTAGCTACACACACCGTGGACAATTTGCTGACACGACCACGTAGCTACACCATGTGACAATTTGCTGACACGACAGTAGCTACACTGTGTGGACCAATTTGCTGGACACGACAGCAGCTAACCACAGCACCCAGTGTGCAAACAGATTTCTCTGACAATAGACTCGTCACTAACTCCAAGCAGCTACATAAACCATGTGGAACAAGTCAATTGCTCACATGACACGACAAAGTGTACATCAGTCACCAGTGCTAGCATAGAAAAGACAATTTGCTGACATCAGCAACAAACAGAAATCGAATACCCAGTAGCTTACATTACACCGCTTAGTGACAAGTGTCTGAACATCGACCAGCAGCTACACCACTCGTGACAATTGCGACACGACAAGTAGCTACACCATGTGACAATTTGCTGACATAAAACGACACATCCAGTAGCTATACACAAATGTGCAAGAATTTGCTGATCCACGACAGTAGCCTAACAAAGGATCCATGTGAAATTTGCTGACAAAGAAACAGTAGATACACCGTGTGACAATTTGCTGACAACTATAGCAGCTACACCATGTGACAAGTGCTGACACGAGCAGTAGCTAATACACCGTGTGTACAATTTGCTGACACGACCAGTAGCTACATACACCGTGTGACAATTTGCTGACACTATCAGTAGCTACACCATGTGACAATTTGCTGACACGATCAGTAGCTACACTGTGTGACAATTTGCTGACACGACCAGTACCTACATACACCGTGTGACAATTTGCTGACACGAGCCAGTAGCTACATACACCGTTGTGGACCATTGACGACAGAGCAGTAGCTACATACACAGTAGTGACAATTTGCTGACACGCACCCAGTATAGCTACACCGTGTGAACAGTTGCTGACACGACAGATAGTACACCATGTGACATTTGCTGACACGACCAGCAGCTACACCATGTGACAATTTGCTGACCACGACCAGCAGCTACTAACCTTGTGGACAATGCTGACACGCCCAGCATGCATACACCGTGGTGACAATATTGTTGACACGACCAGTAGCTACCCGTGTGACAATTTGCGCCCC
>JACEFZ010014316.1:0-11726 GCA_014155875.1 Cepaea nemoralis | reverse complement strand
AGAAAGGTAGAGTTCGATAACAAGGTGGAGATACAGCAGAGGGTAGAGTGTATGTGTGTTCGATGACAATTTGGAGATACAGCAGAAAGGTAGAGTGTATGTAAGTTCGATAACAAGGTGGAGATATAGCAGAGGGGTAGAGTGTATGTGTGTTCGATGTCAGGTTGAAGATACAGCAGAGAGGTGGAGTGTATGTATGTTCGATGACAAGGTCGAGATACGGCAGAGGGGTGGAGCTTATGTATGTTCGGGCAGGAGGTCTCCGTGGTGAGATGGTATGACAGCCGTCTGCCGCGATGTTGGTTGTGGGTTCGCTTTCGTACTAAAGTTGTTAAAATGACACGTGGATCTGCTGTTCAGACGACCGTGTAGGGTTGTATCTGCAGCCACGGAGTTCATGCTTTGAGCGCAGTTCTGGTTTGGGTGATGGTTCCGGCCCAATGAAGTTTCGAACTCATAACCACGGACCGACAATCGAGCGAATAGTCACTACACTAACACTGCTCCGTAACATGACGTTTATCATCATCATCATCATAATCATCATCATCATCATCATCATCATCATCATCATCACCGTCGTCGTCGTCGTCGTCGTCGTCATCATCATCATCATCATCAGAATATATGACTAGGTACATAGTGCAGTATGAAAGAAGGGAAATAAGCAAGCTGATACTGATATACTTCAGAGACGGATACTGTGGAAAGCGGACTAGCAATGGACCGGGCTGATATAGTGAATGACCTCACAGAGGTAGGAGGATTGTAATAGCACGTGTGTGGACTACAACTGAGATCAAAGCGAGCGAGCGAAAAAAAACACGAGTCACGTGATGACCAGGCTTCTGCAACATTGACAATCTTGTTTGTGTGACCCAGACATGACCTGTTAATCTACTTCCCATGCTACTTATCCACACTATCCTGTGGCAACATAAGTATAAGGATGTGAGCCATGAATCACTTTGCAATGACTAAAGCGGCATATCTGGGCTTTTGAAATGAAATATCACAGAAGCATTCTTAGAATACCCGGACCTGACATCTAAAGGTGCATGAAGAAGATCTTAGCCTGCCTCAATTCACGCCACATATATGGTCGGTGGCACAAGCGTCCCAGTGGCGCGAAATGGAATATTGCTTGGCCATTACGTGGAAAGTCCGTATCAGAAGCTCATTTTGTGGGCGTCATTAAAGGTGGAAAAAGTGCAGTGTTGCCATTTATTACTTTTCGCGCTAAATTTAGTGCTTTTTCAAGTAAAGTTAGTGCGAAAAATTTTCCTTTTAGCGCGCCCGCGTAAATTTAGTGCTTCACAAAATTTCTTTGGTGCTTTTTTGGGGTGGGTAAAAATTACTTTAAAATTCATTTTGGGAACACTAAAAAGCCGAATTTGAACTGAAGCGAGGGAGTCAAACAGTCTTAGTACATTACCGCGCAATATTCAACTAATTTAACTCCCTTTAATAGCAGACTACAAGTTTCCCGATGAGAAAGAAATTCGTGGAAGGTGCATCCAGTTTTTAATTGAGCTGTTGACACAGCTGCGTTTACGTACATCCGATAACGTTTGAGTGTTACAGTCCATGTCATGTCTTAGTGGAAGTGGATGTCTACAGCCAATGAAGGCCTGTATATTGGATCTTGCTAAAATGTTTGTAGAAGATGCAGCTACTCTCACCCGCATCGATTTCCAGTGGAGAAAACTTCATCATATGCAGTGGACACAGACCTCTGACACACTTGAACTGTGGGCAGAAATAGCCTCATACAGGGATGCCACCGGTGAAAATCCTGTCCAAGATCTTACAGATTTAGCTTTAACTCTGCTCATTTTACCTCATTCTAATGCGGACGTGGAGCGTATTTTCAGTCAGATGGGAGTTATAAAATCAAAATTGCGGAATATACTTAGCATAAAGAGCTTGACAGCTGTTTTGACTATTAGATATGGAATGAAAAGATATGGCAAATGCTGTCATGATTATAAACTACCTAAGGATATTCTGCGAAAAATTGGATCACAGGAGGCATATACATGTTTCTTTCAATCATCCTCCTCATCCTCATCATCGCAGGAGCAAACACAGCAGGAAATAGCTACAGAAACTGAAGAGGAGTTGTTTGACTGGGATTTGGCAGATCTGGAATGAACTTCATTCTAATATTCAGTGATAATAATAAATTATAACGTGCTACTTTATAACATTTTGAATGAATACCGCCAGGGCTTGTTTTAGTGATTTCCCCCCCCCCCCCCCCCCCCCCCAAAAAAAAAATAGTATTGCAATTTGGTTCTTTTTTGGCTCGAAAGTAGTTCTGATTGGGATTTGGTGGATCTGGAATAAACTTCATTGTAATATGAAGTGATAATAATAAATTATACTGTGCTACCTTGTTACATTTGTAATAAAAACAGCTGGTGCTTTTTTTTTTTTTGGTGCTTCCTAAAAAATTTTGGTGCTTTTTTGGGTCGATTTTGGTGCTTTTTCATCAAAGGGAGATGGCAACACTGAAAAAGTGTCCCAGTGGCACGAAATGGAATATTGCTCTGATAGCAAATCCATTACGTGGAAAGTCCGAACGCCCGCAGAACCAGATGTGTCGGCCTATCGCAGCTCTGCTGTAAACAGGCCCAACGCAATCACATCCGAAAAAAGACTCCAGATGAACACAGAAGAAGAAGAAGAAGAAGAAGAAGAAGAAGAAGAAGAAGAAGAAGAAGAAGAAGAAGAAGAAGAAGAAGAAGAAGAAGAAGACCTGGACCAAGAAGATATTCTAGAACAGTGGTTCCCAAGCTTTTCAAGCAGAGGGCCATATCTACTATTTTCGGTAGTTAAGCGGGCCACAACGTTATAAAATTATAAAAGTCGTTCAATATCATTCTTACCTTTCTTATCTTTGACCAATAAAGTTCTAAAACTTTAAAGGCAGTCAGTGTCACTACTACACTGCGGTAATTTTTTTGGTTTACATTCAAAATTTAATTTAACAGTATATTTTTAATCAGGTTCGAAAATCGGTGTTAATGTTATTAATTTACAATTGCAACTGTTATTCATAACCAGTTACTTAAGTTCAGATGCCAGTTTATCAATTTCTGGGCACAAATCTGTCGTGCCCAAAGTCATAAGCGCAGCTAGAATACTGTCGGTGAGTCTGGAACGTTGCTTGTTTTTTATTTTTTTTTATTTTTATAATGGTCATTGCAGAAAATGACTGCACGCATCTGTAAGTCCAACCAAAACGACACATGTATCTCTGGGCGAATGAACGCAAGTGTTCAAATTGTTCGACAGGCAATAGTCGCCAGAATGAAATCATGTGATCAGGTGAAGGTGAAGCAAGCAGCTCCAGAAATTTACATCTCAATGAAGAATTGCATTTAAAATCAATTACTTCGTGCTGAAGGTTTTGCTGTTATTGACAGAGCTTGGCATCAGGAAATACGAACAGATTTAGGAAGAGGGCATCATTATCCTCCTCTATTGTGAACTCTTGAAATCTCGACTGAAAGATATCCAGAAGACTTTCAACTTTTACTTTGTACTGTAACAAGTCATATTTCTTTTCCACCACAAGTTGGAAACACCTCTAAAGTCCCTTCAGTCAGCTGTCCGATAAACAGTCATAGTCTTATTTTAAATGAAGAAATGTCATCGCACAAATTTAAGAATAGTTTGTTTTGTTTTTTCACTGGATCCTCGCATTTAAAGAGTTTAAATGAGACGTGATGGCCACCAAAAATGCCAGGTCATTAAGCCAGTCATCGTTCAGCAGACATTCCCGTTCTGTAGGCAATGCATTTTTTTTGTTCAGACAGAACAGATAGGACACTATTTTTCAGTGCCCAGAAACGTGACATAATTTCCCCTTTAGAAAGCCATCTGACATCACAGTGTTACAGTAGCTCACCGTATTCCTCGTTCAGGTCTGATAGAAAATATCTGAACTCATGCCTGTTCAGCGCCTTACTTCGAATTTTGTTCACACATCTCAGAACAACATCCATGACATGTTTCACATTTACAATCTTTCCACACAGAGCTTCTTGGTGAATGATACAATGATATTTTAATATAGTGCTGCCAAGAAACTGTTCCAATAATTGAATCTGATCAAATTTTGTTTCATTTGTTTTTATCGCCAAGCATTCTAGCAGCAATTTTAAGGTAAAGCTTGATTATTTTTTCTGCATCGGTGAACGGCTTCTTTTTGCGAGCCAACAGAAGAGCGACTTCGTACGACGCAACAACAGCACTCTTGCTCTGTTCGTTAGCCTTGGTGAAAAATGACTGCTGCCTGGTCAGAGAACTTTCTCTATGAAAATTTTTCTTAACTCCGAACTGATCGGATATTGAGCAATTATGTCTAAATGTGTGGTCGTGAAGTGTCGTTCCAGATTTATTTATTTATAAATTTTTTTTTTTTTTTTTTTTGGTAACAGAAACACAAAATCCGCAGATTAAGTAAAGTGGTTTACCACTACAGCTCGGCATAAACATAAATTTCTCCGTCTAATCTTCGTTGAATTCACGACAAGCAAAATCTTCACATTTTCGCTTTTTACTATTGTTTGATATTAGATTTTCCACACTCATGTTTATAGACTTTATTTTATTTGAAAAAAATCTAATTTCAACACAATACTACCGACTCTGCTAAAAGTTGTAACAGACGACAACATGGCGCCTTGCCCACTCTGATTGGTCGACAAGGCTGGGATATGGGAACTTCATAACGTTTCGTTGCGAACAGGCGCATTCGATAATATCTAAGCATAACAACTACGAGCAGAGTAAAATTATCCCATGCTGACGGGGCGCTCCGAGTGCATTTTTTTAAAATTATTAAAATATATTATATTAAACAACGAGGCCTCGCGTGCCACTTTCTTACAGCTGGCGGGCCACAAGTGGCCCGCGGGCCGTGGTTTGGGAATCTCTGTTCTAGAAGATGTGAACATGGAAGCAAACTGTCGCATATCTGTATATCATGTCTCGTGAAATATTTTTGGGCCGAATTAGACGTCACAGTGGCTCGGAAAGAACAGTGATGGAGGAAGCGATGGTTCCCAAAAGAACGGGTATGGGTCGATCATCACGAAGACACACACAGGACATAAAAGACACCTTGGGCATGAACATTCACGACAAACTGACAACAGGTCGAGAATCATCCACTGTGATGAGAGCACCTTCTGCAAAGGACCACATGATGATGCTGTCTGTAGCCGGTAGTTTACGACAATAGACAATAGAAAGAGGGATCCAGTTTCTGACAGGGCCAGCAAACATGGCCGCCTCCTTGTTGTCACCGGGCAGAATTAAGCATGTCGTACCCTGGAAAACACGGTAATTGTCGCTTGTTGTTGTTGTCGAAGGAAACAACAGCAGCTGGGTAACTTGGTCATTATTGCTACGATCCGATATACTGTGGTGGTTGTTCAAAAACTTGATGACATACTCGTAGTAAAAAAAGTTCTTTCTTGTCTTGACATGACAGTCAACCAAAAATACCATTGAATCCATTGACCACCATTATTACCATCATGATAATTTCATTGTAATGTAAAATTGTTTGTTGTCGATGAGAATAATTAATTTTAGCAGGTTTGATCATCATTTTCAAATTGGGTATTTACTAATGAGACCACAACAGATAGATAGGCCTTGAAAAAACCAAATCTAATGGTACCTCAATGATGCCTGGATGTCAATTCAATTCTAAGCTGAGAGTGTTGGGATCTTGAACAAAATATTTCTCAGATTTCATTGTCTGTGCATCTCTCCTTTGTGTTCAAATCGGAATGTCTCCAACAAAATGTTTGCAACAGACACTACAATTGACGAACAATAATCAGAGATGCAAAAATACAAGACAATTGATGCAGATTAAAAGAAAATACTCATCTACCAGTATTTTCTCATTTACAGTTATAGTTAATTCTAAAATAATAAGTTGTACTGCCAATCTGTGTGAGATTCAGATGAGATTGTCTAAAACGGGTCATAGACGGATTTGAAACCGACTTCAAAAATATGTTCCGTCATGTTAAATGATGAAAGAATAGTAAAAGTATTCAATTAAATTATTAATAATCTTTAAACCTTTCTCCCTAGCCAAGAGATTAACGACGTTGTTCGCAATCCTATAGATCCACTTGGGGAAAACGGCTGTGCAAGATTCGTGTGAGATTCAGATGAGATTGTCTAAAACGGGTCATAGACGGATTTGAAACCGACTTCAAAAATATGTTCCGTCATGTTAAATGATGAAAGAATAGTAAAAGTATTCAATGAAATTATTAATAACCCCTCTGCTGTGTGTCCACCGTGACGAGGTAGAGGGGCTTGCGCGTCCCAATGACCCCAAGAGCTATGCCGACGGTAGCACAGCTACTGGTAGGGCCACCCATGTCGGACAGGTCAAGGGAGAGGGACCAGACGAAGAGACACACAAACCTGCTGCCTTGTAGGTAGACTGGGGACAGTCAAAGGCTAGGGAAAGCACCCCGAATACATGCTTGTCGAAATCGGATGTACTGAGCCACAGGCGTGACAAAGCAGTGCAACGTAAAACCTGCTGCCTTGTAGGTAGACTGGGGACAGTCAAAGGCTAGGGAACCCCTCTGCTGTGTGTCCACCGTGACGAGGTAGAGGGGCTTGTGCGTCCCAATGACCCCATGAGCTATGCCGACAGTAGCACAGCTACTGGTAGGGCCACCCATGTCGGACAGGTCAAGGGAGAGGGACCAGACGAAGAGACACACAAACCTGCTGCCTTATAGGTAGACTGGGGACAGTCAAAGGCTAGGGAAAGCACCCCGAATACATGCTTGTCGAAATCGGATGTACTGAGCCACAGGCGTGACAAAGCAGTGTAACGTAAAACCTGCTGCCTTGTAAGTAGACTGGGGACAGTCAAAGGCTAGGGAAAGCACCCCGAATACATGTTTGTCGAAATCGGATGTACTGAGCCACAGGCGTGACAAAGCAGTGCAACGTAAAACCTGCTGCCTTGTAGGTAGACTGGGGACAGTCAAAGGCTAGGGAACCCCTCTGCTGTGTGTCCACCGTGACGAGGTAGAGGGGCTTGTGCGTCCCAATGACCCCAAGAGCTATGCCGACGGTAGCACAGCTACTGGTAGGGCCACCCATGTCGGACAGGTCAAGGGAGAGGGACCAGACGAAGAGACACACAAACCTGCTGCCTTGTAGGTAGACTGGGGACAGTCAAAGGCTAGGGAAAGCACCCCGAATACATGCTTGTCGAAATCGGATGTACTGAGCCACAGGCTTGACAAAGCAGTGCAACGTAAAACCTGCTGCCTTGTAGGTAGACTGGGGACAGTCAAAGGCTAGGGAAAGCATCCCGAATAAATGCTTGTCGAAATCGGATGTACTGAGCCACAGGCTTGACAAAGCAGTGCAACGTAACTTAATTCATGATGTCACAAATCAAAATTAATCGTTATGGTGCTAATCCCGTGAAGTCCCATCAGGCGGCGATAGTGCCGGGCCCCCTGCCTCGAGGGGGTCCACCCATGACTACTGGTGGTCACCTTCCCCTGTGCTGTGGAGTCAAGGCACAGAGGAGTAGGTTAAGAGCTATTGACCAAATACCCCGGACACTCAACATACTACAGTGGAATGCCGAAGGAGTTTACAAGAAGAAAGACTCCCTAACACAGCGTCTTCATAAAGATAGAATAGATGTGGCATGCATTCAAGAGACACACCTCAACGCCAATCACAAATTCTCAGTCAGAGGATATCAGGCCACACGTTTCGACCGCGAAGGACACAAAGGAGGAGTTCTAATACTTACACGAAATACAATACCTTGCAGCGAAGTATCTGTGATCTCTGACAACCAAACGGAAATTATAGGTGTTGATATAATGATAAAGGACGTGAAAATAAGAATCTACAATCTGTATAGCCCAGCAGATAAGGACCTTACACTCTCAAACATGAAAATAACTGACACAAACTGCATTATTGTCGGAGACTTTAATAGCCGTTCAGAAAGATGGGGATACCCAGATACTGACAAAAGAGGAGATGAATTGGAGGACTGGGAAATAGACTCAAATCTCCATCTACTCAACAAAGCGGATGACACACCGAGCTTCTACTCCAGAAGATGGCTTACCACTTCTACTCCAGACTTAGCTTTCTGCACAGGAGACATCCTCCACAAAATCGATCGCCATGTGCTGGACCAATTAGCAGGTAGTGACCACAGACCAATCAAGCTTGTAATGAATATGGAGTATGTTCCACAGGAGCAAAAGCCCTTGCCCCGCTGGAATTACAAACGAGCAGATTGGGACAGATTTGCCATACTAACAGACAAATATTGTGAAAACATAAATACACGATATGGCAACATAAAGCAAATGGTGGAAAGTCTAAACAGAGCGATAATACAGGCAGCCACTGAGTCCATTCCAAGAGGAGCGAGGAAAAATTACAAACCATACTGGACTGAAGAACTACAAAGTTTGGAGGACAAAGTTGAAGATGCCAGGAAGACAGCAGAGAGAGAACAAACAATTGAAGCGAACATCTCTCTCAAAGCCATCTCAGCAAAATATAAAAGAACAGTAAATCAAACAACAAGAGATTGTTGGAGGGAAAAAACAGAAAACCTGAATTTTGACAGGGATGGAAACAAACTATGGAAACTAGTGAAAGCCATGAACAATGAAGGACCTAGAAACAAACAAATAACAATTAAACAAGGAAATGCCTTGCTTACAGGAAAAAAGGCTGCAAATGCACTAATGGAACACTATGCAAGTGCAAACCACATTGATATTACAACCGAACAGAAGAAAGCAATCAAAGACAAACAGATACATCATAGAAATACAGAGACAGCAGCAGAATATATGATGGCAAATCTAACAATGGAAGAAATGGAACAGGCAATGAATACCCTAAAAAAGAAGAAATCACCAGGAAAGGATGGAATCACAAATGAAATGCTAATAGGACTAGGCACCAAGGCAAAGAAGAAACTACTAGCAGTCCTAAATAACAGCTGGAAGAGAGGAATAGTCCCACAGGCATGGAAGGAAGCTATACTAATACCAGTCCCAAAGAAAGGAAAAGACCTGGAAGAACCAAATGGCTATCGACCTATCAGTCTACTTAGCTGTGTAGGAAAATTAATGGAACGCATTATCAATGGCAGGCTAACATGGCATCTGGAAGAAAACAAACTCTTAACACCACACCAAGCAGGATTCAGAAAGTACAGATCCACTGAAGATCAAATAACCTATATAGCTCAGGAAATAGAGGATGCCTTCCAAGAGAAAAAGCACACACTAGCAGTCTGGATAGATTTAGAAAAAGCATTTGATAAAGTATGGAAGGAAGGACTGAAAGTAAAACTGCAAAAAATGCATGTTTGTGGAAAAATGTATAAATGGATCAGCCACTACCTTGAGAACAGAACTGCCAGGACAAAAGTACAAGGACAAACAAGCAAAATGATGCTGCTGGAGCAAGGTGTCCCCCAAGGAGGAGTTCTTTCACCAACATTATTCCTAGCATATATAAATGACATCACAGAAAATTTTCCAGCCAGAGTACACACATCCTCCTTTGCAGATGACCTAGCCATATGGGACATCTGAAGAATATATTAGTACAGCTAACAGCAGAATACAGCAAGCCTTATTAGCGCTAGAGGACTGGTCAAAATCATGGCTAGTGAAGATAAGTGAGGAGAAAACAACATGCACAGTGTTCTCCCTCTCAAATAAAACTCAGCAACCTAAGCTGGTATTGAATGGAAAAATATTGCGCCATGAAGAAAATCCAAACTATCTAGGAGTCACCTTTGATCGTCGCCTGACATGGAAGACACAGGTTGAGAAAAATCGAACAAGAGCAAGGCAGAGAATGGCAATCATGAAAAAGCTTGCTGGTACAACGTGGGGAGCAGATGAGAAAGTTCTCAAGAAGTTATATACTGGACGGGTGAGGCCAGTACTGGAATATGGCATTGCAGCTTGGGCAACAGCAGCTAAGTCAAACTTTAACAAAATAAGTAGAGTCCAAAACCAAGGAATGCGAATCATAACTGGAAGCCTGAAGACAACGCCTATTAATGAACTAGAAAAGATCACTTGTTTACAACCAATGCAGGATAGAAGAGATAGCAGAGCCCAGCAACAAGCAGAAAAATTTAGAAGATTGACAGACCACCCTATGTATAACAGGTTTAATGGTTTTGGAAAGGGAAGACTGAAGCGTAGCAACTTTGTAGAAACTGCAAAACGAAAGATTAGGGCAGATCCCATACTTAACATATCAACAGTCAAAGCCCATTACAATGCACACAAGTTCCCAGCTTGGAGACAGCAGCAACTGCCTGAGATGATAGAAAACATTCCTGGTATTGAGAAAAAGAACACTCAGAATGAAACCGAAAGAAGAGAAATAACCCTAAACTACATAAAAGAACATTACCCAAGCAGCAATTGGACCCATGCATATACAGATGGATCAGCCAAAAATTCAGTAGAGAATGGAGGAGGAGGAATTCTCCTAAATTTAAAAAATGGAGTGAAAAAAAACACATTCAAGTGGCAACTGGAAAATTTTCAAGTAACTTCAAAGCGGAGGTAGAGGCTTGAAAACTGCAGCAGAAATGCTCTGATGGAGGAAAATAAAGAGAAGCAATAGCTATCTTCACAGATGCAAAGTCAGCTGTCTCAATACTGAAGAGCAATAACAGCACAGAACTAGCTGACCTAAGAGCAGCACTCCATGGTCTATGCCAGAAATCCAAAAAAGTTGTAATACAGTGGATCCCATCACATTGCAGTATACCTGGAAATGAAGAGGCTGACAGACTAGCAAAAGAGGGCGGACGACTACCACAGCCTGACATAGACATAACCTATAATGAGGCAAAGAGGTTTATAAAAAGCACTTATAGAACCAAATGGGAATCAGAGCATCCAGGCCACCAGAAGGATGATGCATATTACAAACTCGACCGAAGAGAACAAGTAGCAATCTTCAGACTCCGCACAGGACATAACAGGCTGAAATACACTTGTTCAATAAACTAAAGATAGGAGATACCGATGAATGTAATTGTGGAACTGGAAAAATGACAGCTAAACATTTGCTGCAGGAGTGCCCAATATATGCAGAACAGAGAAAGATATTTTGGGCCACACCTGCTTCATTTGAGGACAAGCTCTATGGAGATATCAACAAGCTCAAGTTGACCCCGCTTACTTTTAAATACATCAGGTTACATTTAAAGGGAAAAGAAGATATTTTAGAATGCCCTACTTAACCACAGGGTTTTCGGTTTCAAAAGCGTCCCAGAGGCATGAAATGGAATATTGCTTGGATAGCAAATCCATTACGTGGGAAAATCGAATCAAAAGCTCACTGTGTGGGCTTCTAAAAAGGGGGAAAAGTGTCCTAGTGGCACGAAATGGAATATTGCTTGGATAGCAAATCCATTACGTGGAAAGTCCGAATCAAAAACCATGGTGGGCTTATAAAAGGTGGAAAAGTGTCCCAGTGGCACGAAATGGAATATTGTTTGGGTAGCAAATCCATTATGGAAAGTCCGAATCGAAAGCTCACTGTGTGGATGTCATCTGCAGACTGCATCTTCTGGTTTCCGGGGAACAGCCCATGGTGAACGGAAGGCCCCAAAATACGGAAGTGAGGTAAAAGGG
>JACEFZ010014315.1:0-80729 GCA_014155875.1 Cepaea nemoralis | reverse complement strand
TGTGGTGTGTGTATGTGTGTGTGTGTGAGAGAGAGACAAAAAGAGAGAGGAGAGAAGGGGAGAAGAGAGGAGAGAGAAGAGAGAGAGAGAGAGAGACGAGAGAGAGAGAGAGAAAAGAGAGCATCACTATTTTTACGTCACATACATTTTATGTACACATTTTTCCCCATTTTTAACCATTTTTATGGGGGACTGCTCATGCAAGTGTCAGTGTAGGTGTGTGAGTAAAGTGGGGGATTTTTTTTCATACTATTTTCATTACTAACGTGAGACTTTTGGTTGTGTCTAGATGTGAGGAAGTGTGACTGTTATGTGGAGGATGTTTTTGTGAGTGTGGGGATAGGTGTGGGGGGGGGGTGCGTGGGGGGGGTATGCTTTTGGAGGGGTTTGGGGGGGTATGGGGGTTTTTGGTGGGTAGTGGTATTTGTGGTTTTTTGGTGGGGGATGTGTGGATGGATGTGGGGGGTGAAAGTAGGGTGTTGGAAAGGGGGTTTTTGGGGGGGTGGGGATGGGTGGAGGATAGTGTATGGGGGGGGATGCGGGGGATGTGTGTTTATGTGGGTGGAGATGTGTGGATGGTTTGAGGAAGTTGTGTGGGAGGGGGGTTTTGTGTGGATAGTGGAATGTTTTTGGGTGGATTGGGGATGCAAGGGCGGGGGGGGGGAGATGTTTTAAGGGTTGTGTGGGTTTGAGATATTTTGTCCCGGTGTGTTGGTGGGGGATGGGGGAAACGATGTGTGGGTGGAGGGTTGTTTGTGGTGGTAGGGTGGAGGATAGTGTGGTGGGGGGATGTGTTTTTGTTTTTTGGGGGGGGGGCGGGGAATGTGCGTATGGGTGGGGTATATGTGTGGGTGATTTAGGGGATTGGGGGGTTTTTGGGTTAAAAGAATGCGGGGGTGTGGGGGTGGGAGATGTGTGTGTGGTGGGGAATGTGGGGGTTTGGGGGTGTGTAAAGGGCTTGGGGATGTGTAGGTGGGTAAGGGAGGTGTATGTGTCGGGGGGGATGTGTGAGTGGGTGGAGGATGTGTGTGGGTAGGGGTATTGTGATGGGAGAGATTTTTGGGTTTGGGGGTGGGTGGGTGGGGGTGTGGAGTGCGAAAGGGGAGGATGTATGCGTGAGTGAGTGTGTTTGGTGGAGGGGTTTAGGGAATGCGTTTTTGTGGGGTGGGGAGAGGTGTGTGGTGGGGGTTTGGGGGATATGTGTGAGTGGGGTAGTGTGTGTGGGGGGGGATTTTTTTTTTGGTGGGGTGGGAGTGGGGGTATGTGGGGTGGATGGGTAAGGGGTTATCTGTGGGGTGTGGGTGGGAAAAATTGGGTTTTGGTATCTGGGTGGGGGAATGGGGTGTGGTGTTTTTAAGTGGGGAGGGGGGGGTGAGGGATATATTTTGTGTGTGGTGCGGGGGTTGGGAATAGTGCGTGGTGGGGGGTGTATGTATGTGCGGGTGGGGGTTTGCGTGGTGGGGGTTTGGGTTTAAAAAGGCATGGTGGGTGGGGGGAAAGTTGTTATATGGGTGGTGGGGTGTGTGTGTGTGGGTTTGGGGATGTATGGGTGGTTAGGGAGGTTTTGTGTGTGGGGGGGGGGGGGGGGTGGGGAAACATGTCAGTTGGGGGGATGGTTGTGGGGTTTTGGGGATGTGTGAGGGAATGTGCGATGTGGGGGTTTGGGGGGGGGTTTGTGTGCATGGGTGGGGAATATGTTGTCGATGGAGATGTGGCTAAGGGAGGGGGTGGTTGATGTGGGGGGTTGGGAGAGGATGTGGGGTTAAGATGTGGATGGGCGTGGGATGTGTGGGTTGGTGGGGGAATGTTTGGGGTGGCGAGTGTTTTTTGGGTTTGGGGGGATCAGGTGGGGGGCAGTGGGGGGGGGGGGGAAATGGGTCGGTTGGTGGGGTATTTTATGTGTCCTTGGTGGGCGTGTGTGTGGGTGGGTTTGGGGGTGTTTATGGGCCCCTTGGGCGCGTGTGTGTGGGTAAGGGGGGTTGGTGGGGGGGTGATTATGGATGGGTTGGGAGTTTGGCTTCAAAAACATGGTAATTAGTTTTTTTATTTTTACAACATTCATTTCACAATGTTTATTTTTTTTCCTAGTAAATGTATAATGCTCTTGATGAACGAAAGACGAGGGATTAAAAGGGGCCGAATGTAAAACGGGCCTGCGCGCCCAATTTGTGACCTAATAAAGTTGATTTTTATTTGGGTTTTTTATTTTAACCTCCCCTTTCCACAATTACTGTACCATACCTACCCGTAAAAAACCTACTGTACCCCAAAATACTGATACCATACCTACTATACCCCATCTATTGGGACTATACCTACTGTTTCCACACCTAAATGTAGGGAATACCCCCCTGTAGCAAACCCACTGTACCCTACCGACTTCCCCTACCCACGTACAGTACGTCTGTACCAAATACTGTAAAAACATTTTACTGCAATACCTACTGTACCATAACCCAAAAGGACTAGCCTACTTACCACAAAATACTGTACCAAAACCCATGAAAAAATACCCACTATACCACCAAAAATTGTACCATTTCCCACTATAAACCCCCACCTACTTTTCCATACCTACTGTTTCCATACCTACTGTACCATACCCACTGTACAACACCTACTGTACCATACCGACTGTAACATACCTACTGTACAATGCCTACTGTACCACAGCTACTGTAAAACACATACTGTACCATACCTACTATACCATACCTACTGTACCATGATTACTGTACCATACCTATTGTACCACACCTACTGTACGACACCTAATGTAACATACCTTCTCTACCATACCTACTGTATCACACCTACCGTACCACACCAAATGTACCATACCTACTGTACCATACCTACTGTACCCGGGCCTAAAAGTACCATTTTCCCACGTACCCCCACCTACTGTACACAGGGTTTCAGTACCATAATACTGTACCAAACCTACTGCACCATACCTACTGTATAATACCTACAGTACCACACCTAATGTATTATACATACTGTACCACTCCTACTGTACCATACCTACTGTATCACACCTACTGTACCATACCTATTGTACCACACCTACTACAACACACCTACTGCACCATACCTACTGTACCACAAATACTTTACCACACCTATTGTACAATATCTTCTATACCACACCTACTGTACCATACCGACTGTACCATAACTACTGTACAATACCTACTGTACTATACCTACTGTAAAACACATAATGTTCCACGCCTACTGTACCATACCTACTGTACGACACCTACTGTACCATACCTACTGTACCATACCTACTGTACCATACCTACTGTAATACATCTATTGTACCACACCTAATGTACCACACCTAATGTACCACACCTGTAATACACCTATTGTACCACACCTAATGGACCACACCTAATGTACCACACCTAATGGACCACACCTAATGTACCACACCTAATGTACCATACCTATCGTACAACACCTACTGCACCATACCTATTGTACAATACCTTTTGTACAACACCTACTGTACCACACCTGTAATACACCTATTGTACCACACCTAATGGACCACACCTAATGTACCACACCTAATGGACCACACCTAATGTACCATACCTAATGTACCACACCTAATGTACCATACCTATCGTACAACACCTACTGCACCATACCTATTGTACAATACCTTTTGTACCACACCTGCTGTACCACACCTACTGTGTAATACCTACTGTACCATACTTACTGTACCACACCTACTGCACCATACCTACTGTACCATACATACTGTACCACACCTGGTGTATTATACCTACTGTACCACACCTACTGTACAACACCTACTGTACCATATCTACTTACCACACCTTCTGTACCACATCTACTGTACCACACATACTGTACAATTCC
This sequence comes from Cepaea nemoralis, assembly GCA_014155875.1. Taxonomy (NCBI): domain Eukaryota; kingdom Metazoa; phylum Mollusca; class Gastropoda; order Stylommatophora; family Helicidae; genus Cepaea; species Cepaea nemoralis. The sequence goes on along the minus strand of JACEFZ010014315.1, from coordinate 76,826 downwards.
CTTTTGTTTTCTAAAAACCTACTGAACAAAACCTACTGTACCACACCTAATGTACCACACCTAATGTACCACACCTACTGTACCATACCTATTGTACCACACCTACTGTGCCACACCTATTGTACAATACCTACTGTACCACACCTATTGTACCATACCTACTATATCACACATACTGTACCATACCTAATGTACCACACCTACTGTACCACACCTACTATACCACACCTACTGTACCATACCTACTGTAAACCCCACCCACTTTACCATAACCCCCTGTATCCCCAAAAATACTTACCATACCTACGTACAAACCTACTGTTTCCATACCTACTGTTTAAAAAACATATTGCACCCCTACAGTCCATACCTACTTTAACCATGTTTTACTGTACCCACCTACTATACGACACCCAAAAGTTTTCCATTTCCTTTTTACCATACCTATGTACACACCTACTGTTCACCCTATACCACCCCTCCTGTACCTCCCTACTGTACATTCCTACTGTATACACCTATGACCAACCTACTGTCAACCTACTGTACCACCCCCTTAATGTACCATACTCTGTACCACCCCCTAATTTACCACCCTTTGTACCACCCCACTTTACCAAACCCCTACCCCCCACACATAATTTACCACCCTATGTACCATCCCTACTGTACACCCCTATGTACCATCCCTACTGATAATCCCTACTGTCCAACCTACTGTACCAACAAAATGCCACATTTATGTCCCAAACTCTGACCAAAAAAATGTACAACACTACTGTCCATACCTACTGTCCCAAACCCCTCTGTCATACCTACTGACCAACAAATGTATACACTTCTCACCTTACTGTACCTACCTACTGTACCACACCAAATGAATCCCTACGTCCAATACTGTACCACCCTATGTCCCACATTTACTTCTATACATTTACCACCCCTTTGCCCAAAACCTACGGACCAACCATGCAAACTTCACCAACCTCTAACACCTACTGTACCACACCAACGACCACACCTATAAATAACTTTATTACCACACCTTTTTACACCTACTGTACCACCCCTTCTCCACACTACTGTACACACCTACTGTCCCACACCTTTACCAACCTAAATTACCACATCTACGTACCACCCCTCTTTACCACATTACTGTAGTACCTAAACCACCTAATATACCATACCGACTCTACCACACCTAATGTAACACACCTACCGCATCACATCTACTGCACCACGGCTACCGCACCAAACCGATTGCACCACACCTTCCGTACCACATCTACTGTATCACACCCTATCCTCCACATCTGCTATTGCAAACCTTATCCACCTGCTGTACCACACCTTATCTACACATCTACTGCACCAAACCTTACCCACCACATCTAATGCACCAAACCTTATCCATAACACCTAGTGCACAACACCCAATGCACCATACCTATCCACCCCACCTACTTCATCAAACTGTATCCACAAGACCTACTGCACCAAACTTTATCCTCTACAGTAGTGGTAGAGAACCGGTCTAGTCAGTTTGTTTGACGAGGTTCCAACTTCACAGCAACGAGTCGTTCCCATTATGCTCCGTTCCTGTGCCAATGAATATCACACAAAATGCACTCCACTGTCCAATGTGAAAAGTGGAACAGACAGGAGTCTCGGCAATCCAACAGCCCGCACAGGTACACTGCGCATAATGCCCCCGCTAGAATGCCAACACAAAAGTCCTCTACGAAAACCACAGTTCATCGTCGATGGAATCGGCAGTCACCAGAAAGACCTCAATGACCCGGGTTTTCTCACATGGCCCTGTCTCTATCCGCAGTGCGACCGGTCGAAAGCGTCGCATTAAACACGAACTCCGTAGCTCCAGCGGCGACTCCCAGGAGTCTCCTGAAAATTGCACTCGTGAACCGAAAAGGCAAATCAGTCAATTCAGAACAGCGGTAGCCATTGTTCCGAACATGCAGGTCACTGTACAAACAAAGGCGGACATGTAAAAGCATTCCACGTGAATATCACAGCTCACAGAGTCGCGCCACGCACTCACTCAGTAGCAGGGTGACGGAACCATATACTGCCAGTCCAACATGAGGAAAATGCGAAATGCAAACCACAGCCGCAAGGATAAATACTCCAGAGGCCGTAGCGGTTCAATGCCTAACCGCCATGCTGGGGACCGGATGTCAGAGAACCGGTCTCCCTGGCTAAGGTGTTAACAACCTTCTCCAAAATCCCGTATATCCACGTAGGGCAAACTACTGAGCGTAATCTTGCCAAGAAATCAACAACAGCGGTACAATGCTGGTGTTGACAGCGATGTCCTGTAAATAGGATATGCGAACAAAAAGTAGTAGAGGCCTCTTTCAGTCCTGAAGGACTATAGTGTTGTGCCGCAGGGGAGGACAGCACCGCTGGTGACTGTATAGTCCAATGGGAGAGTGACAACCGCTGTCACAGTTTCCGCATCTGTAAGACGAGGCAGGTCCCGCAGTAAGTGGCTGTGTTTTACGCTTGTCTCTCTTATCCTCAGTTTGTTGGGTCAGATGGCACTCAACACACCTACTGCACCAAACTCTATCTACAACACTCACTGCACCAAACTCTATCTACAACACTCACTGCACCAAACTCTATCTACAACACTCACTGCACCAAACTCTATCTACAACACTCACTGCACCAAACTCTATCTATAACACTCACTGCACCAAACTCTATCTACACCACTCACTGCACCAAACTCTATCTACAACACTCACTGCACCAAACTCTATCTAGAACACTCACTGCACCAAACTCTATCTACAACACTCACTACACCAAACATTATCTACCACACCTAATGCACCAAACTTTATCCACCATACCTAATGCACAAAACCTTATCCGCCACACCTACTAAGCCACACTTTATCCACCACACCTAATGCACCAAACCGTATCCACCACACCTAATGCACCAAACTGTATCCGCCACACCTACTAAGCCACACTTTATCCACCACACCTAATGCACCAAACCGTATCCACCACACCTAATGCACCAAACCGTATCCACCACACCTAATGCACCAAACTTTATCCACCATACCTAATGCACAAAACCTTATCCGCCACACCTACTAAGCCACACTTTATCCACCACACCTAATGCACCAAACTTTATCCACCACACCTAATGCACCAAACCGTATCCACCACACCTAATGCACCAAACTTTATCCACCACACCTAATGCACCAAACTTTATCCACCATACCTAATGCACAAAACCTTATCCGCCACACCTACTAAGCCACACTTTATCCACCACACCTAATGCACCAAACCGTATCCACCACACCTAATGCACCAAACCTTATCCACCACACCTAATGCACCAAACCGTATCCACCACACATACTAAACAAAACATTATCTACCAGACCTACTACACCACACCTTTTGCACCATACCTACTGCACACACCTATTATACCACACTTACTGCACCACACCTATTGTACCACACCTACTGTACCACACCTACTGTACCACACCTACTGTACCACACCTACTGTACCACACCTACTGTACCACACCTACTGTACCACACCTACTGTACCACACGTACTGCACACACCTACTGTACCACACCTACTGCACCACACCTACTGTACCACACCTACTGTACCACACGTACTGCACACACCTACTGTACCACACCTACTGCACCACACCTACTGTACCACACCTACTGTACCACACCTACTGCACACACCTACTGTACCACACCTACTGCACCACATCTACTGTACCACACCTACTGCACCACACCTACTGTACCACACCTACTGCACCACACCTACTGTACCACACCTATTGTACCACACCTACTGCACCACACCTACTGTACCACACCTATTGTACCACACCTAATGTACCACACCTATTGTACCACACCTATTGTACCACACCTATTGTACCACACCTACTGTACCACACCTATTGTACCACACCTACTGTACAACACCTACTGTACCACACCTATTGTACCACACCTACTGCACCACACCTACTGTACCACACCTATTGTACCACACCTACTGCACACACCTACTGTACCACACCTACTGCACCACACCTACTGTACCACACCTACTGTACCACACCTACTGTACCACACCTACTGTACCACACCTATTGCACCACACCTACTGTACCACACCTACTGTACCACACCTACTGCACCACACCTACTGCACCACACCTACTGTACCACACCTATTGTACCACACCTACTGCACACACCTACTGTACCACACCTACTGCACCACACTACTGTACCACACCTACTGTCCACACCTACTGCACCACACTACTGTACCACACCTACTGCCACCCCACCTACTGTACCACACCTACTGTACCACACCTACTGTACCACACCTACTGTACCCCACCTACTGTACCACACCTACTGTACCACACCTACTGTACCACACCTACTGCACCCCACCTACTGTACCACACCTACTGTACCACACCTACTGTACCACACATACTGCACACACCTACTGTACCACACCTACTGCACCACACCTACTGTACCACACCTACTGTACCACACCTACTGCACCACACCTACTGTACCACACCTATTGCACCACACCTACTGTACCACACCTACTGCACCACACCTACTCTACCACACCTACTGTACCACACCTACTCTATGTAGCATTATATGAACAGCTATGGACATATTTTCCAGGAGCAATTATCAATTTACCGAAGGGTCATTTTATGCCGAATTCCGCCTCCTGGTATTCACTATAAAGTCGTCTTTCTGAAGCTGTTTTCATTGTGTTAAGATGGTCTATTGTGGCCCTTCTTCCCAAATAAATATTTGCCCAACTGAGAAAATGTTTCTTCAACGATTATTTCATGAAAAATGCCTGGTCGCCTGCTTCAGGCGTCGCCGACATCCATTCACCGTCGCAGAAAACCCGCCCTGTCGTCCTGTGCGGCAGAATCCACCGCTCTTTCAGTGTTATTAAAACCCAACGGCTGTTTTTTCTACTGGCGAGAAAGCTCACCAAAGATGTCGTCTCTATTCACTTTGGCCACCGGGGTTTTTCATTCCGTCTGTATCTAAACCTTTTTGTTCCACTGTATTCTTCTTCCACATTTGAACAGTTTACAACATTCGTCAATGCCGACTGCTCTAAATAGTTCCCGTCATAGACAGAGGCGTAGATTTGAGCCGGCAAACCGGTGTTCATCCGCTGAAGATGTTTTCATTTCTGGTCTTAAGAGTTTGATCAACGATCTCCAATGGCGAAGTCTATTTAAGATGATTGCACAGGGTGTTCAGACAGAGCACACTCACAAACAATCAGACCCAGACTTGGGACGCCTCCGCTCTTGTGTGGCAGTCAATAGAGAATCACATCTTACCGTGTATGAATAACAAATTGCAACAAAGTAGGTCCCAACAGGCCTCCTCCCACCTGGACACCATTGAGGAGTTGTATAGATAATTGCTGTACTTCCCGTCTGATGTTGTATCCAGCTTTCTGCTTCTGTGTCTGGTTGAAAGGGCAAACAGACGCTAGCATGTGTGAGCGACTGCGGTGAATGAACAAATAATCCTCAATGGGTTGTTGAAATTAAACAAAAAAGGCGAATGCTGAAATCACTGAATGTTGTGTTTGTTATTCCGTAGTTTTCTGTTCGGTATTATCCACGTAAAGCAGGGCGTCTGCACAACATTGCTGTCATCATGGCCCTACCATAAGTCTCTTGATCCTCTCCTAGTTCCCGGTTCCATGCATGGTCATGTCCGAGGTGTCAGCCTCTTCTTCCACTAACCAGGCCTGTCATCACCGTTCTCTCCAAATCGCTGCCATCTACTACCTCCAGAACCTCCCAATCTAGGACGGGGGGGGGGGGGGGGGGGGGGGGGTCTCGATCCTGGGGAATTAAGGTCACCTGGCTAGTGCAGTTGCCGCAAACTGTGCAGGTTAAGGTTTTGTTTTTGCCTGCGACAGAAAAAAAACAACAAAACAATCCACATCTTACCGTGGATTCGAACCCGGGTCTCACGAAGGAGAACCCGACATTCTTGGCCACTCGGCCAGCCACTCATCTAGTTTAATGTGTTCACAGTATTTCCGTGTCGGAGACAAGATGCTGTTTATGTGTCAGTTTTCTTCCGTGTTCACATGCTGTAGGATATCAGTGTTCTTTCTTGTACAGATTTTGTAGAATATCAGTGTTCTTTCTTGTACAGATTTGGTAGAATATCAGTGTTCTTTCTTGTACAGATTTGGTAGAATATTAGTGTTCTTTCTTGTACAGATTTGGTAGAATATCAGTGTTCTTTCTTGTACAGATTTGGTAGAATATCAGTGTTCTTTCTTGTTCAGATCTTGTAGAATGTCAGTGCTCTTCCATGTTCAGATCTTGTAGAATTTCAGTGTTCTTTCATGTTCAGATAACGTAGAATGTCAGTGTTCTTTCATGTTCAAATATCGCAGAATGTCAGTGTTCTTTCATGTTCAAATATCGCAGAATGTCAGTGTTCTTTCATATTCAGATAACGTAGAATGTCAGTGTTCTCCAGTGTCCAGATCTCGTAGAATGTCAGTGTTCTCCAGTGTCCAGATCTCGTAGAATGTCAGTGTTCTTCAGTGTTCAGATTTTGTAGAATGTTAGTGTTCATTCATGTTCAGATCTTGTAGAATAGAATATCAGTGTTCTTTCATGTTCAGATCTTGTAGAATAGAATGTCAGTGTTCTTCAATGTTCAGATCTTGTAGAATAGAATGTCAGTGTTCTTCAATGTTCAGATCTTGTAGAATAGAATGTCAGTGTCAGTGTTCTTCAATGTTCAGATCTTGTAGAATAGAATGTCAGTGTTCTTCAGTGTTCAGATCTTGTAGAATAGAATGTCAGTGTTCTTCAATGTTCAGATCGCGTAGAATAGAATGTCAGTGTTCTTTAATGTTCAGATCTTGTAGAATATAATGTCAGTGTTCTTCAGTGTTCAGATCTTGTAGAATAGAATGTCAGTGTTCTTCAGTGTTCACATCTTGTAGAATGTCAGTGTTCTTCAGTGTTCACATCTTGTAGAATGTCAGTGTTCTTTCATGTTCAGATCTTGTAGAATAGAATGTCAGTGTTCTTTCATGTTCAGATCTTGTAGAATAGAATGTCAGTGTTCTTCAATGTCCAGATCGCGTAGAATATATAAATCATGGACTGCCAGACGCATATCTGTGTTGGTGTGGAGACACTCGTCAATCACAGCGGCTGTACAACTAGGAATGTGTCCAGTTATGCAAACTGGCTGGCGGCGGTGACGGCGCCGACATCTGACATCTCATGTGCCGACAACCGGCCGGTTGTCACGGAGAAGGAATGAGTAATCCCGGTTGTGGCGACTGCCGGTCGCGGACGTCCCTTGCTGCTCGTGATGTACAACTTGTTTGTTTTCTGTTAAACATGACACAACCGGGTTACCATAGAACGTGCAGGGGATATAACTTGACTTGTCAAGGGAAGGTAACAAGTAGATGAGTAATTCTTGTACAGAAGCGTGAATGTATAATGTGTGAATACTCAACAACACGCGTCACATTTTACATCATCATCATGTGCCAATCCGATAAGCAGGTGTGGTAGAGAACCGGTCTAGTCAGTTAGTTTGACTAGGTTCCAACTTCACAGCAACGAGTCGTTCCCATTATGCTCCGTTCCTGTGCCAATGAATATCACACGATCTCACACGATCACCGATCTTGGCTCAACTCTGTGTTTGTGTCCGGATCATGCCATGTAACCAATTCTCCCCCCCCCCCCCCACACACACACACACTGCCCTCCCTGCATTCCCCTTGCGCTATTCCCATCTGTTTTACCAATTGTCACCAAGTTCTCCAGTTTATTTATTCTCATAAATCATTATTACACACAAACAAATTAATATTGACTGCCTACGTCTAAATCTCTAATACATTTACGATTGTAATTTGTTTCTCGTAGAACTTGCTCGTTGGTTTTCATATCTGTCGATGATATTCTTTGCATTTTCCTCAGAAACCATTCTTCCCCTGCTATCAGATATTTCTCAGCTTGTCTGCTCATTGTTCACGGTTCACATCCATACAAAAGTACAGGTTTTATGTGACACTTCAACAGTTTTATTTCTCGCTGCAATTGACATCTTTTTACTAGTCAGTATGGCGTCCTGGGCAACAGATCCTTTCGGGGTCCTGGCTAACGTGGTAGGATCGCTGATTCTTCCGAAGTCGGAGAGTATCTGCCTGCACGGCGAGGAACCACCAGTCTGCACACCAATAAGCCAGACATGGGACAACGGATACTCACGCAAACCTCAGGTCCTGTATGACATCACACTGATGTTGGACAACAGGATGTCTTCATCCGGCATACAGGACTTCACGCTGGAGTTCACAGCCAGCGAACGCAAGCAAGCCAGCAAGCACTAGTCAGTATGTTTTCAATTTTGCAAAAGGCTATCTTTGCCATAGCGATTCTTGTTCTAATCTTTTCAAGGCATATCCCATCAGATGTCATGACTGCTCCGAGATAATTGTACCGGGTCACTTGTTTAAGAATATTTCCATGTACCTGTATATTATACTGTAGTATTTCTTTCTTTTAGAGACGACTATAATCTGTGTCTTCTTACAATTTAATTATATCTCTAGTTTTTCACGTTGTACAATAACCACATCAAATAAATACTGCAGACTCATTTCGTTGTCTGCAATCAATACCGCACCATCTGAGTATCTTATAATGTTGATGTTAGTCCTTCAATGGAAATCCCTACCATATCCTCCATATATTTCAGTATACACTGAAAAAGGTCCGGAGAAATTACACATCCCTGTCGCACATCTCTCTTAATAGGTTGATATTGACTTTCTTCATTATCAATCTTTATGGCAGCTTGTTGATTCCAATATATGTTTTAAAAAAATGTTGAGTTGAGTCAAGAACCGACATCATAGTATTCGGAGCATTACGTGCCCCTGATCACTGCCTGCAGCACATTTACTCCTGGCCGTGATAATCTATCTGTTCTAATGCAATATACCCACGATTCTAAAGAATCCCGTCTGCAGCAGTCTCATCATGTATCAACATCCCACCCATTTGTGGAGACCCAGCGAAAATGTCCGCCTACCCGTTCCATACGACATCAGCATGTTTCGGGACAGGGTGGAGGGGGAGGGGGGAAGGGAATCTTTTTAATTTTTTGATTGTTGAATTGAAGCCTGCCATTCAGTCTGAAGCATGCTTGTCTTCACCTTTTTATTTTATTTATAAGTCTTCTTCTGATTCATAAGTCTTCTTGTTACAGCGTCAAATCTGGGACTGTTAAAGAAAACCAAATCCTGGGCACTGCGAGAAAACGCTAAGACACAGGCGATTGTCAGTCCCTTTGTTTCTTGCTAGACCCTGAAGACGACTGCTGTGGCAATGTGCAAATAATGGGTTTGTGGTCAGTCCGCCTGTCTGAATCGTGGAGCCGAGAGTTGTGGTCAGTCCGCCTGTCTGAATCGTGGAGTCGAGAGTTGTGGTCAGTCCGCCTGTCTGAATCGTGGAGCCGAGAGTTGTGGTCAGTCCGCCTGTCTGAATCGTGGAGCCGAGAGTTGTGGTCAGTCCGCCTGTCTGAATCGTGGAGCCGAGAGTTGTGGTCAGTCCGCCTGTCTGAATCGTGGAGCCGAGAGTTGTGGTCAGTCCGCCTGTCTGAATCGTGGAGCCGAGAGTTGTGGTCAGTCCGCCTGTCTGAATCGTGGAGCCGAGAGTTGTGGTCAGTCCGCCTGTCTGAATCGTGGAGCCGAGAGTTGTGGTCAGTCCGCCTGTCTGAATCGTGGAGCCGAGAGTTGTGGTTCAGTCCGCCTGTCTGAATCGTGGAGCCGAGAGTTGTGGTCAGTCCGCCTGTCTGAATCGTGGAGCCGAGAGTTGTGGTCAGTCCGCCTGTCTGAATCGTGGAGCCGAGAGTTGTGGTCAGTCCGCCTGTCTGAATCTTGGAGCCGAGAGTTGTTGTCAGTCCGTCTGTCTGAATCGTGGAGCCGAGAGTTGTGGTCAGTCCGCCAGTCTGAATCAAGGAGCCGAGAGTTTGTGGTCAGTCCGCCTGTCTGAATCATGGAGCCGAGAGTTGTGGTCAGTCCCGCCTGTCTGAATCGTGGAGCCGAGAGTTGTGGTCAGTCCGCCTGTCTGAATCATGGAGCCGAGAGTTGTGGTCAGTCCGCCTGTCTGAATCGTGGAGCCGAGAGTTGTGGTCAGTCCGCCTGTCTGAATCATGGAGCCGAGAGTTGTGGTCAGTCCGCCTGTCTGAATCATGGAGCTGAGAGTTGTGGTCAGTCCGCCTGTCTGAACCGTGGAGCCGAGAGTTGTGGGGGGTATTCTCTGTCTTGGTCAGTGAACAGTTTATGTCTTAGGCAAGAGCCGAGTGGCTGACTAGTGTCAGATCGCTCCTGAGCTTTTACTGGAGTCAAAACGCACGTTTCTGTTATCGTAACTCATATTTATGTTCGTATAGTCTTCCTTGTAAGGTGTCTTGTGTCTGTCTGTGTCAAAGTTCTGTTGTTGTGTCACATCCTACTCGGCTTAAGTGTGTAAGCATTCATTTGTGGTGCTTGGTGTACCTTATAGACTAGGCCACTTGAAGGCAAAGGCCCCGTGATTGGTTGGGGATTACCCACTTTTGTTATTTGATGTTATATTGCAGTTGTTTGTTGTATCTGTTATTGAACTTGTATGGACATCAGTGGTTCCTTAAGTTGTGGAGGTAGATGAATAAATAATTGTTTGTATTGTTCTTGATTTGTTTGTTTAGAGTGTACGTGTAGTTGTACATCCACTATTGCCCCCACAACCTTTATGACAATCTTTCGTCAGGGATTGTACATAGTATGGTCCCTTGTAGACCGGACCACCACAACCTTTATGACAATCTTTCGTCAGGGATTGTACATATATGGTCCCTTGTAGACCGGACCACCACAACCTTTGGGACAATCTTTCGTCAGGGATTGTGCATAGTATGGTCCCTTGTAGACCGGACCACCACAACCTTTATGACAATCTTTCGTCAGGGATTGTACATAGTATAGTCCCTTGTAGACCGGACCACCACAACCTTTATGACAATCTTTCGTCAGGGATTGTACATAGTATGGTCCCTTGTAGACCGGACCACCACAACCTTTATGACAATCTTTCGTCAGGGATTGTACATAGTATGGTCCCTTGTAGACCGGACCACCAAAACCTTTATGACAATCTTTCGTCAGTGATTGTACATAGTATGGTCCCTTGTAGACCGGACCACCACAACCTTTATGACAATCTTTCGTCAGGGATTGTTCATAGTATGGTCCCTTGTAGACCGGAGTCCTGAAGACTGGGCTAATGGCCGACGTTTGGTGCAGGAGAGCCTGGCATATGATACCACAACATCCAGCTTAAGAATGGAGGTGGAGGCGGTCACTGCGGCTTTCCTCTGGATGGAGAATACGACACACACACACATCGTGATTGTAACTGACTCAGAAAGCATGCTGAGTAGGGTGAGGACTGGCAGGCTTCGTGTGGAGTGGCTTGCTTCGCTTCGGAGGTCACGGGTAGCAAGCATCACCTGGATCTTTTCTCCGGGGCATGCCGGTGTGCTGGGGAATGAACAGGCGGACAGATTGGCTGGCTCGGCAAAACTTGGTGGAGTATTGATGCATGATAAGGCAGACGTGGTTGCGGCCTTGTGGGAGCACGTGCACACCTCGGAGGAGCAAATGGATTACCATGGTCTGGCAAGAATGAGACAGCGAGGAGTGACGAGGGGATCTGGCCGACGCTCAACGCTCAGAGGAAAGGCGAGGCGGACTTATAATCAGATTGCTACTGGTACTATTAGTGTTGGAACTCTTCGCTGGCTGCTGAGGATGGGGACGGAGCGCTTATGGAAATGCCCCGAATGCTGTGATGTCGATTCCTAAATCAATCAATCAATCAATCAATCAATCAATCAATCAATGCTTAAAAAAACAAGTCTTCTTTTTCACAAGTCTTTTTTTTTGGTATAGTCTTCTTCTTTTGCATAAGTCTTGCATTCGTGACTGATGAGGCCAGTATCACGGTGATTATTTTAGGATAATAAAATTTCATGTGGTAGATGTTCCTCCACAATGGATGCACGTGAACCAATGGTCATTTCTACAATCACGCACCATCTTACGTCTCACACGTTCAGTGTCTGACCTATCTGCAATCATTTTCTTCTGCGTCTTTATTTAATTCCTGATCTTCGCTCTCCATGCACAGCGATCAGCGGCGACTTGCTCGAAAGAGGCAATATCAATACTTGTGTCAATCATCTCCCACTTACTCACATCTTTGTACCGTAGTATAGGCGACCCCGAAATCTTTTACCCACCACACAAAAATATGTATCCATCCTCCTAATGTGTCTATATATCTAAGTCTACGAAGACAGCATAGAACAAACCGTCACACAACCTGATCTTTCCAAAACTTCAGTATTTGTGATTTTGTCTTGCCACTTAATACCAAGTATTCTTCGCAAGTAAGTTGTCCAGATTTCACTGCCATAAAGAAGAGTACTAAGGAACATTATGTACAGCTAAAAGAAAGACACACACAATGATACCTGGTCATGTGATGAGAAGAGAGGCATTGGAAACATCGTAATGATGGAGAGATGAGCAGTAGAAGAGGCACGGGCAGATCAAGAGAAAAGATTCTGGATGCGTAAATGTCATCACAAGAGGGATCTGGAACTCCTGGGTTTGAGGTCTGTGGAGACATAGGGTGCCAACCCCAGCTGGCATGACACGTGATGATAGTGTTGAGTTGGGAGAGTTGAGCTAAGAAACTACATCACGGCACTCACGACATTCCTACACGAGCTCCGTTCACTCGTTCAACAGCCAGCAAAGAGTCATACTGCTAATTGTTCACCTGCCATCTTATTGAAAGTTCTCCTGATCTTTCCTATCAGTTTTGAGATCCGCCCAGAGCCCCTCCCGACCCCCCGCCATATTATTCTCTCCACACACGGGTGCTCAGTCTGTTCCACCGCTTTCTCCACCTGGTCTCGTAGGCGCACAACAACCTCTCCCTTGTCCATAGGTAATCTACCACCGAGATGTGCATTCCCTGCCAGCTTATATGCATGTTCATTTCCCTGCATTCCCACGTGGTGCGGGCAGAAAATCCATACAGTTCTAAAAATCTGTGACCTCTAAAGTGAGGCAAGCCATTTCACATGAAACCTTCCTTTCTCCACCTCACTAAGCATACTGCCTGAATCCGTAATGAATACAATGTGTGTTGCAGCGGTCTCCTCCAACTATCGGAAAGCTGCTGTTATCACTTCCACTTCCATTCCCATGCTGGAGATTGTAGTCTCATATGCCAGACTCTCCTTTTTCAAGCATCTTTCATTAGCCTTTGCAATTAAACCCCGGCCACTACGTCTGTTCCTCACTACTGTTCCATCGGTGTAGATGACAATGTCACCTTGATGTGTGTTGCTCTAGGTCAGTTTTTACACCTCAAACGCTGTGCTGCCCGCTGTCCATTTTCTGCACAAACGACCCAGTGTGACGATTACCTAGTGCCAGTCCGACATATCTTCTGATATTGTTACCAACTCTATATTTCACGATTGATGTGCTCTATTTCACACACCTGGCTGATAGATATTTCTGCCTGTGCATAACAAGACCTGCCTCCTCTCAGTCTATGCCCCTTGACCATATCCGTGACCTCATGCAGTGGGTGATCCCTGTCTGCAGCGACTCTCATGTACCATTTAGCTTGAAGGACTCTGTGGCTTGTCCGCTATTGTTGGTAGTGCAAGGACATGCCTCAAGCATATAATTAGTGTGTCCTTTGTGCACCCCAGGATCACCCGCATGGCCGCATTCTGTATGCGTTCCAACCTTTCCAACTGGCTCTTTGATACTGTCAGCAGCCCCAAACCATACTCAATGACAGAAATTAACTGCTGAAAGAGCCTGTTAAAGCATCATCTGCTCTACCCCAGTTGCTGCTGTCGCCATCAATGCATTAAGTCAGTTTCCAGCCTTCACCACCAAAGCCTCCGCATGATCGTTAAGTTAAAAGACACACATCTGTTAAAGATGATTCCCAAATACTTCAATTTACCCTGTCTACTGTGATGCGGTCCATTCAATGTGATATATGGGCCATCTGCCTTCACGATTCTGTTGTCTAGGGAATACCACACAACCGATGCCTTGTCTGGATTTATTACGGCCTCTTGAGTCCATGCACCACTCCGACGAGGAATAGAATAAGTCACAGCATCCCATATATATAATAACTTAGTTTCTGTGGAGGCCTCACACTTCGCACCCCAACAGCTGTTTCTGCAATGGGACTGTCATTAACCTTGATCTTGTCATGTTTCAGGGAGATAACTTGCAGACAGCGACAAGGGAAACAACTGAGAGATGAGTAACACCAACATGAATATGTGAATACATAATGTAGAACAGCTCAGCCACCCACGTCAGGCCGTACATGACACCCAGGTAACCCGTGATACATGGCTCGTGTGCATGCTGGATGTAAGATTGATGTCCCGGGCTATTTAAGTTGACGTATGCAGGTGAAGAAACTTTCCCCGAGAACTTACAGTTTGTACACGGGTGATCTGCTGGTGGCCAGCACGGCCGAATGGATAACTGTGTGCTCGGCCTTTTGCCTGGCCACTGGCAGAGGAGGTCATTCCAATGACACACAGGGACGTGTGTTGCCGGGTGTAGATGTTGCTAGGTGTAGATGTTGCTCGGTGTAGATGTTGCCCGGTGCAGATGTTGCCAGGTGCAGATGTTGCCAGGTGTAGATGTTGCCAGATGTAGATGTTGCCAGGTGTAGATGTTGCCAGGTGTAGATGTTGCCAGGTGCAAATGTTGCAGGTGCAGATGTTACCAGTGCAGATGTTGCCAGGTGTAAATGTTGCCTAGGTGTAGATGTTGCCAGGTGCAAATGTTGCAGGTGCAGATGTTACCAGTGCAGATGTTGCCAGGTGCAGATGTTGCCAGGTGTAGATGTTGCCAGGTGTAGATGTTGCCAGGTGCAAATGTTGCAGGTGCAGATGTTACCAGTGCAGATGTTGCCAGGTGCAGATGTTGCCAGGTGTAGATGTTGCCAGGTGTAGATGTTGCCAGGTGTAGATGTTGCCAGGTGTAGATGTTGCCAGGTGCAAATGTTGCCGGTGCAGATGTTGTCAGGTGCAGATGTTGCCAGTGCAGATGTTGCCAGGTGCAGATGTTGCCAGGTGCAGATGTTGCCAGGTGCAGATGTTGAAAGGTGTAGATGTTGCCAGGTGTAGATGTTGCCAGGTGCAAATGGTGCCGGTGCAGATGTCGTCAGGTGCAGATGTTGTCAGGTGCAAATGTTGCCAGGTGCAGATGTTGAAAGGTGTAGATGTTGCCAGGTATAGACGTTGCCAGGTGTAGATGTTGCCAGGTGTAGATGTTGCCAGGTGCAAATGTTGTCAGGTGCAGATGTTGTCAGGTGCAGATGTTGCCAGTGCAGATGTTGCCAGGTGCAGATGTTGCCAGGTGCAGATGTTGTCAGGTGCAAATGTTGCCAGGTGCAGATGTTGAAAGGTGTAGATGTTGCCAGGTATAGACGTTGCCAGGTTAGATATTGCCATGTGTAGATGTTGCCATGTGTAGATGGTGCCAGGTGCAGATGTTGCCAGGTGTAGATGTTGCTACGTGTAGATGTTGCCAGGTGTAGATGTTGCCAGGTGTAGATGTTGCCAGGTGCAGATGTTGCCAGGTGTAGATGTTGCCATGTGTAGATGTTGCCATGTGTAGATGTTGCCAGGTGTAGATGTTTCCAGGTGCAGATGTTGCCAGGTGCAGATGTTGCCAGATGCAGATGTTGCCAGGTGCAGATGTTGCCAGGTGCAGATGTTGCCAGGTGCAGATGGCAACATGGTGCAGATGTTGTCATGTTAGATATTGCCAGGTGTAGATGTTGCCAGGTGTCGATGGCAACATGGTGCAGATGTTGCCAGGTGTAGATGGCAACATGGTGCAGATGTTGCCAGGTGCAGATGGCAACATGGTGCAGATGTTGCCAGGTGCAGATGGCAATATGGTGCAGATGTTGCCAGGTTAGATATTGGCAGGTGTAGATGGTGCCAGGTGTAGATGTTGCCAGGTGCAGATGTTGCCAGGTGCAGATGTTGCCAGGTGCAGATGTTGCCAGGTGCAGATGGCAACATGGTACAGATGTTGCTAGGTGCAGATGTTGCCAGGTGTAGATGTTCCCAGGTGTAGATGTTGCAGGTGCAGATGTTACCAGTGCAGATGTTGCCAGGTGCAGATGTTGCCAGGTGTAGATGTTGCCAGGTGTAGATGTTGCCAGGTGCAAATGTTGCAGGTGCAGATGTTACCAGTGCAGATGTTGCCAGGTGCAGATGTTGCCAGGTGTAGATGTTGCCAGGTGTAGATGTTGCCAGGTGTAGATGTTGCCAGGTGTAGATGTTGCCAGGTGCAAATGTTGCCGGTGCAGATGTTGTCAGGTGCAGATGTTGCCAGTGCAGATGTTGCCAGGTGCAGATGTTGCCAGGTGCAGATGTTGCCAGGTGCAGATGTTGAAAGGTGTAGATGTTGCCAGGTGTAGATGTTGCCAGGTGCAAATGGTGCCGGTGCAGATGTCGTCAGGTGCAGATGTTGTCAGGTGCAAATGTTGCCAGGTGCAGATGTTGAAAGGTGTAGATTTTGCCAGGTATAGACGTTGCCAGGTGTAGATGTTGCCAGGTGTAGATGTTGCCAGGTGCAAATGTTGTCAGGTGCAGATGTTGTCAGGTGCAGATGTTGCCAGTGCAGATGTTGCCAGGTGCAGATGTTGCCAGGTGCAGATGTTGTCAGGTGCAAATGTTGCCAGGTGCAGATGTTGAAAGGTGTAGATGTTGCCAGGTATAGACGTTGCCAGGTTAGATATTGCCATGTGTAGATGTTGCCATGTGTAGATGGTGCCAGGTGCAGATGTTGCCAGGTGTAGATGTTGCTACGTGTAGATGTTGCCAGGTGTAGATGTTGCCAGGTGTAGATGTTGCCAGGTGCAGATGTTGCCAGGTGTAGATGTTGCCATGTGTAGATGTTGCCATGTGTAGATGTTGCCAGGTGTAGATGTTTCCAGGTGCAGATGTTGCCAGGTGCAGATGTTGCCAGATGCAGATGTTGCCAGGTGCAGATGTTGCCAGGTGCAGATGTTGCCAGGTGCAGATGGCAACATGGTGCAGATGTTGTCATGTTAGATATTGCCAGGTGTAGATGTTGCCAGGTGTCGATGGCAACATGGTGCAGATGTTGCCAGGTGTAGATGGCAACATGGTGCAGATGTTGCCAGGTGCAGATGGCAACATGGTGCAGATGTTGCCAGGTGCAGATGGCAATATGGTGCAGATGTTGCCAGGTTAGATATTGGCAGGTGTAGATGGTGCCAGGTGTAGATGTTGCCAGGTGCAGATGTTGCCAGGTGCAGATGTTGCCAGGTGCAGATGTTGCCAGGTGCAGATGGCAACATGGTACAGATGTTGCTAGGTGCAGATGTTGCCAGGTGTAGATGTTCCCAGGTGTAGATGTTGCCAGGTGTAGATGTTGCCAGGTGTAGATGTTGCCACGTGTCGATGTTGCCAGGTGTCGATGTTGCCAGGTGGAGATGTTGCCAGGTGTAGATGTTGCTTGTTTAGGTTACAGACAAGCCGGATTCGCCTCCTCGTACGCCGACGCCAACCAGAACACCGAGCTCTGTGGAGTGACATGAGCGCCTACGCCAGCTGGCAGGACACGTGATGATGATAATTTCCCCCGTGGGTGGGTTTTGCTACGTTTTAAGCCATCTTACCTGCATGCAATACTAAATCTATCTCACCTGTAGGCCTCACTGCTGTTGTTACGACGATTTATGGCTTCACCTGTGCCGCAGATCATTACCGCGGCCTGGGACATCACCTGGGGATTTAAGGACAACCTAGTGGTGTCTCAGTTCACACTTGGCTCTCATAAAACGTCCCAGAGAATTACCGGCTGATTTGTGGCGTCCCTGAAGTTGCATCGGTAACAGGCAAAAATGGTGTCAGTGTGTCATTTGTCTGGCTGGTCGTGTCTATCTGTGTTTATGCATGTCTGAGTGGTTGTCTTTCCACCCATCACCCAGTCCACCCATCACACAGTCCACCCATCACACAGTCCACCCATCACACAGTCCACCCATCACACAGTCCACCTATCACCCAGTCCACCCATCACCCAGTCCACCCATCACCCAGTCCACCCATCACCCAGTCCACCCATCACACAGTCCACCCATCACCCAGTCCACCCATCACCCAGTCCACACATCACCCAGTCCACCCATCACACAGTCCACCCATCACCCAGTCCACCCATCACCCAGTCCACCCATCACCCAGTCCACCCATCACACAGTCCACCCATCACCCAGTCCACCCATCACCCAGTCCACCCATCACCCAGTCCACCCATCACCCAGTCCATCCATCACACAGTCCACCCATCACCCAGTCCACCCATCACCCAGTCCACCCATCACCCAGTCCACCCATCACCCAGTCCACCCATCACTCATCACCCATCTATCTACTATTGCTACTAGCACCTTGCCGTCTTGTCAGACGATAGCTTGTTACATTGCACTTTAAAAAAAAGGATAACTATAACCAGACCGTTATACCTGTCCTTAGCTCAAAGCCTGGGCTGAATTGTAGAGACCATGAGTTGCCCATGCAGCATGATCCCTCTCTCGGCCTGTCTAGTTTAGTCCAGAGGAAAAAGTGACACCAATTCACCTGGAACAAGACGAGCTGCAGAAGCTGCCGGATCAGCAAAGCAATGCTCTCTCTTACTGTCCGCCTGTCGAAGCTTCGATCCTAGACCAGTTGCCAACTAAGGTTTAGGGCCTGGTCTGCCCTGCTATACCATTTAGTCTTTAGGTTGCATTTCGTCGCACCAGGGTAAGGCTTGTACCCTCCCAATCTCTCACCTGCCCGAAGCCGTTGGTACAATATAGAGGGTATCATGGTTGTATGCAGTCAGGGTGAAAAGTCCCCTTACTTGTCACCTTTGACCTTCCCAAAGAAGGAGTCATTCGGCGCTCTAACAGAAAGCAGGTAGTACCGTCTACTGTCATACGGTAGCTCAGTCATATCTGACTAAGACCTGATATTAACCAATCTATCCATCTAACCATATCCATCAATCCATCCATCTATACTTTCATCCATCCATACATCCATCCATCCATCCATCCCCCCATCCATCCATCCATCCATCCGTTCATCCACTCATCTATCTATCCGTTCATCCATTCATCCATTTATCCGTTCATTGATTTGTTGTCAAAGAATTGCTTCATAAGAGATGTTGAATGAAAGAATGTATGAGAGGAAATAGAGAAGAAGGGCAGAATGTCAGGCGGGCCTGCGTGCCCAATTCTTAACCCTTTGAAAATAAAGATTTTCGTTCGTTCGTTCGTTCCATTCATCCACATATCCATTCATCCACCTATCCGTTCATACATTCATCCATCTATCCATTCACCCAATTCATCCACCTGTAAGTTCATCCATCTATTCTTTCATACATTTATCCATCCATCCATCCATATATCCGTTGTTCCACTCATCCATCTATCCATTAATCCATTCATCCACCTGTCCGCTCATCCATTCATCCATTTATCCATTCATCAATATATCCGTCTATACATTCATACTCATACATTCCCCACACATTCCATTAATTTATCTACTGATCTAAGTATTATTATAATCTTCCAGAAATCAACCATACATTCACGAATCCAGCCATCCATGGACACAACACAACACAACACAACAGACAACACACGACAACTTACAACGCAACACACAACACATAGTATCACACAACATACATTATAACACAACACAACATAAAACAAATTATATACCACAACAGACAACACAACATACAACATACAACACACATATATGAGAGTTTGACCTAGAAACCACGAGTTATGATGCGTTAGAGCTTACATGACTGCCGAATCAACACAATGATTGAAGGATGAATCCCGTGGAGATGGATGCAAGATATTCTGTCCAGCTCTGGTGCTTACATCATTGCCCAATCAACACAATGATTGAAGGATGAATCGCTGTGGAGAGGAATGTAAGATATTCTGTCCAGCTCTGATGCTTTCATCACAGCCCAATCAACACAATGATTGAAGGATGAATTCCTGTGGAGAGGGATGTAAGATATTCTGTCCAGCTCTGATGATTACATCACTGCCCAATCAACACAATGATTGAAGGATGAATTCCTGTGGAGAGGGATGTAAGATATTCTGTCCAGCTCTGGTGCTTACATCACAGCCCAATCAACACAATGATTGAAGGATGAATCCCTGTGGAGAGAGATGTAAGATATTCTGTCCAGCTCTGATGTCGACCCAGTCTCGCAAAAACTCCAGACGGCGGATGTCAGATTGACCATATTAGCCCATGAGTGCCGTTCGGTCACAGGAAGTATGGGTCAGGTATAATATTTACAGTAAACCATATGCTAAGTAAATAGGCCTGACCTATTACATCAATCTTCTTCTTCTTCTTCAGCTTTCCGAGCCATTGAGGTTCTTTGCTGCAGATACAATCCGTCTCCATTCGTCTCTCTGGTGGACCTTCTCTTGCCAGTCGTTGATTCCAAGTGCTTGTAGGTCTGTATATATATTATCTCTCCACCGTCTTCTTGGTCTACCTCGGGATCTACGGTCATTTATTTCCTGAGTGTAAGCGAGTTTTGTTTCCCTATTATCTTCCATTCTTTCTATATGCCCCAGCCATTGTAGTCTATTAGCCTTCATGATACCAGTGATTAGCGGGGACTTAAACAGATCATAAATGTCTTTGTTACTTCTTCTTTTCCACTCTCCACTTTGTGTATCCCTAATGGGTCCAAAGATGCGTCTTAAAATTTTGTTCTCAAAGGTTTGTAACAGGGCTTCGTCTCCTTTCGTTGTACTCCAGGTTTCAGAGCCATACAGCACAACTGGTCTGATCAGTGTTTTGTATATTGTGATTTTGGTGTTACGAGATAGCGCCTTTGATTTTAGTAGATGTTGTAGTGCATAGTATACCTTATTTCCAGAGTTGATTCTAGTTTGTATTTCTTCCCTTATGATGTTGGAGCAGTTGAAGATTGTACCCAGGTATTTGTATGTTTCCATTCTTTTAATGGTCATATTATCTATTTGTATGTGGCCAGAGTTTTTAGCCATTCCGTCTCTTTATTACATCAATCGAGAATCTATAATTAGTCGAGACAACTAACAGAGGAACATGATCGTCTAAGCCAGCTTTTAATAGCGGGAAATAAAAGACATGCGGTAAAGGAATCAATAAATAACAGCGCTGGGACGAAGGGAAGAAAGAATGAACATGATCACCCGCCAACAATGGGACAATGGGGGGTATTGTCTGATTATGTGCATAACATGCCGCCACTGAAGACAACGCCGTGCCAAAGTGTGAAGTATCTGCCGTGTTAGGTGGTTAGGAACCACGTGGCAAAGATCGATCCGTTTCCCCCCACGCAATTTTCCAGGCGAGACAATGATTTTCACTCTTTGGATATTTAATTCAGGGACTCCCAAACAGTGGGACCCGCAACACCGGAGGCCGCGCTAGAGAATCAGACAGGGACTGACCACAGGCTGACTTAAGCAAGAGTTCAGACAATGCACAAGGGATAACTTACTGTTCATTTTTGAAAACATGAAAGGAGTACAATGGAACAAAAACTGAAATGTGGCAAGGTAGCGTTGGAGCAATGTAACAGTAGCTTAATATCAATAGAAAAAAGGAAGGCTTCGAGCGTCCAAAAGGAAACGGAAACCACAGAAAAAGCCGAATTAAGAATCCAAAAACATAGAGGGTAGATTATATCTGAGACATAGGTTAAACACCCATCACGTTGCCACTAAATGTGCCAACAAAAAACATCGGAGACATAAACACCGTCTTATATCTCTGAATGTACCAACAATAATTAAACACAACATTACACACATTGTAAACACTGGCTATATTGTCACAACATGTCACAACAATAATTAAACACAACATTAGAGACATTGTGAACACTGGCTATATTGTCACAACATGTCACAACAATAAATAAATACATTCAGCATGAACGCAAACCCAAACATAGCCAAAACCTGCAGACACAGAAGCTATGAAACGCCGGACGACCGAGGCAACAAGGCGTTTGGATAGAACCAGAACGGACAAACAGAGGCATAAACTGTAGCAAGTCTATACATGGACATGTGAACACTGTGCAGACAGTTTTCTACAGCAAGTTCCAAGAAGAGAAAGATACAAAGGCAATTACAAGTATGCAGTCTACCGTATGCGAACAAGAATATCATACACGGGCAGAAAAACCAATACGCAAGTCCTACAAGAAACAAATGAAAACAGTAAACAGATTCGAACAATTAGACGTGGACAGTCAAGAATTTTGGCCACATTGTGAGGAGAAGTCAACCGGAACACCCAATGACAACTGGCGAGACTGATGGGAAAAGAGGAAGAGGGAAAACAATGATAAATATGTGGATGGCTTGACCAGATGGCGTGGCCGGGACAAGAACACGGACCTGATCCCAGACTGGTGGTCATGTCAGATGGTGATCAAGGCGGCCCATGCTTATGGCCAAGGCACATGATGATGATGATGATGATGATGATCATGATAATGATGATGATGATGTCATGCATATACAATGACATCTGGCAGAAGATATGACGCAGAGATAAAGGAATAATTAGGGATATTCAAAGATTCCCCCGAAAAGTTGGGAACCGAAGATAAATAACATATTTTCACTATTTTATGAGTTAGTCATTTGAGTTTCTAGAAATTACACTGGGAATTTCCATTCAAGGAGAAATAATTTGCCGCCACTAAATATATGAAATGGTTAGGAATCTATGCTGTTTTAATAGGAAAGGCATGCTGGTGACTAACTCCAACATTCTCCATAATCCACATTGTGGGGTAAATCTGACAGGAATGTACATGATACGCCACCAGGGACTCGGCGATGAGTTAGTTACTAAGCAGGGAGACAGGAATTTGGTATGCCGATACAACTGGCATTCACAACACCTACGACATTGGTCGGATGATCGGTTCTTTCCATGAATGGGTTTGTTGTTAAAGCTTACCGAATGACGGATATAAACGGGTTGGATTGAGACGGCAATCGGAGACGAATAATGCGGAAATAAACAATCTGCCAAGACTAGCACAAACGCAAGGACTTAAGTAGCGCTGGTGGCTTTCCCCGAACATAGAGGTGGCTGTTGAGAATTCCTATTAGCAGTTCAATCCAATTATGCATTTCAGTTGAGAGGAAATAATAAACTAACGCCGCGTCTTGGCGGTTTGTTTAGGGTGTCGAGTTAGCGCTTTCTAAGCCAATCTCTCAACCCAGACAACGGTGTGTCTTTGTGCTCGCTTAGTTGGGTCGTCTTAAACATGTTTGCTAACTGCCGTTGTTTGTTCATAAAAACAACGATTGCATCTAACCGAAAATGTGTAATGAAAGCTACTTGTAAAACAGTATCTCCTACATCAAAGGCTAAGTTGAGATGGTCTTCTAGCTATGTCAGTCGAGGTTCACAGGGAAAGGTGACGGATCGACACCATTGCTGGTGATACTAGTTAGTTGCATATCCTTTACAGAACATCGCAGCCAACCCAAACATTTTCGGCTGTTTGTGATTTCTTGGCAAGTTTACGTCCAGTAGTTTTCCATGGTTTTCTAAACGACCGGCACTCATACCATTTAATGAAAACCAACGCAAGGCATTGTGCTGCCGAATCGCCCACAGCTGTGTTTCGAACGCGGTATGCGGGATTACGAATTGCGTCAGTAACCCCTTGGCCACAGAGCCGACTGTCTACTGTCTGTCTGGGTTGGTACTGGCAGGAGGCAAAGGAAAGCCGTTTGTTTACTGTTGCATGATCGGGGGAGTTGGAGCTGGTCTCTTGTCGAACGTTGGCAACATACTGGAGAGGTCCAGCTCCCCGGGTCGCCATTCATTCATTCATTCATTCATTCATTCATTCATTCATTCATTCATTCATTCATTCATTCATTCATACAGTTGCATGTCTTTTGCAGAACTTCGCTTCCATAGCAACGTTCCGGAAAACCTCTCGATCATAAGCAAGATGCCCAGCGTCCGATACACCCATCTGGAGATCATCTTCCACATCCTGCACCCATCTTGTCTTTGGCTTTCCTCTTCCTCTCTTCCCTGGCATATACCCGTCCATTATTGTTCTCTCCAAACTTTCGTGTCGTTTCGAGTGACCAAACTATGTTACTTATCTTTGTTTTATCATCTTTAGTAGCCAGCCCTCTTCAATATTCAGCTTTTGAAGTATGGATGCATTTGTTCTATTCTTAGAACTTGTCTATAACATTTATATTCAAATGTATTTATTTATGCGCTGTTCAGCTTGTTTAGCAAGTGTCCAGGTCTCACAGGCGCATGATGTAATGGGGAAAATGCATGCTCTAAAAAATCTGATTTTTGTGGTTCTATCTGTCCCCTTCCACAATTTGTTCAGTTATTTTAGTCTTTGAAGAGAGCTAGCTATTCGTCTTTTAATTTCTTTCATGTGTCACCATTGTTGGTAATCAATGATCCAAGATATTCGAAATTTTCCACCACCTCCAAGTTTTCATCATTTTCTCCATTTTAGTTTTGTCTGTATGCATTATTTTTGTTTTTGTTATGTTAAGTTGTGATTCTCACTATTATTTTAGTTTGATGTTATTCGTTTTTCTATACCATTCTGTGATGTGGATAGTAATACTGTATCAGCAGCATATCGAATCTCTGGTATTTCATGACCACCGATATTTAGGACATCAAATTGCTCCCTGGTTATATAATCTCTTACATTTCTCATTATATTTTCAGCGTACAGGTTAAACAAATAGGGGGACAGCACACATCCCTGACGGACTCCTTGCTTGTTGTCAAAACCAATCTGATGTCTCGCCATCTATTCTAACCGCTGCTTGTTGGTCGAGATAGGAGCAGTCTTATGAGTTGTACTACATGTGATGGAAAGCCCATATTCCTCATGATTTCCTAAAGTTTCTGATGCTGTACTCAGTCAAATGATATTGAATAATCCACAAAATATGAGAATAGGTTTACATTAAATTCTCTGCACTTGTCTATTATTAAACACATGTTGAGTATATGATCTCTTGTTCCTCTTCCTTGTCTAAATCCAGCTTGAACCACGTTAATCTCTTCTTCCAATTTCTTACGAAGTCTTCACATTATGATTTTGAGTAGATTTACCCGGGTCGTACTGGCAGTTAAATAGATCACCAACTGCCCGCTCACCTCTCAGTGGGAGAACATTAAAGACTATAGGCAGCATACATATTTGAATTCATCAACTCCCCCTCCGTCTTCTCCTTTTCCTTCGATTCCTTCTTCCTCGTGTTTATCATCATCATCATCATCATCATCATCATCATCATCATCATCATCATCATCATCATCACTGTCTGTCTGTCTGTCTGTCTGTCTGTCTGTCTGTCCGTCTGTCTGTCTGTCTGTCTGTCTGTCTGCCTACCTGTCTGTCTATCCTTCTCTTTGCTGTAGAGTATACAGGAAGTATGAGACAACAATTTTATACACACAATTTTACTAAACAGAACCACGCCCAACCGGAAATCGGGGAAGGAGGGGGAAACACTACTACGGGGTATACAGGACGACTTGTGGGTGTGGCACCCCACTCTCACGGTAACCACTCCATAACACTGCAAACACACACACACACACACACACATTTAATACCCACAAGTCATACCCCACATCAACCTAACACGACATTCTTTATTCGCAACCGTGAAACCGAACTCGCCGGAATAGGGACGCGACGACTCGTACTTCCCTCGTTGGAAACTGAAAGAGAACTAGGAATCTGGAAGCAAATTATAAAGCAGAAAAAAATAAGTGGACTTGCCAGTCAAGGTCCATTTAATACCGCCGGCCGTATTCAGTGTTGCCACTTTGAAAGTTGCCGGTCTTTCATGGCTGTGCCGACCGAAGGTGTGAATTTGTAGCGTTAATCAATTGCTTGACATTTGTAAAGGCTTCATTCTGAGCTGGCGAAACTGAGAAAGAGTAGGTTAGAAAATCATGGGTGTTTAATATCATATCATCTAGTTCTGAAACCAGAGTCCTTAACTTAATATAGCCTGCTGTATATTCACAGGGTCGTGTGAATGCTCAACGCAGTCCTTTCATTGTGTGGTTCCTTTAATGTTCCTGTGCTGTAAATTGATTGTCTTCTGAAGTTGCTGGACTGCTGTCGGTTAGGGTGACATTGATGTCTGCAGTTTCACAAGCTGTCCACGGATGTCGTGTCACTGACAAGTGATGCCGACTTGCTCTATGGAAGGTAGGACTACTGGAGGGACACATCCTGACACAGGTATGAGGGGAGTAGTGGCTGGTGTTACTACGACCGCCGGAAGTATCGTCGCTGTCATCGTTATATTTAGCACCACAATTATTCTGCCAGCTGTACGCTCACCACCGCCATCCTTGTCATCATCACCACCACCAATATCACCACTATCATTGTCATCACAACATCATTATCACCACCAACACCATCATCATCACACCGTAACCTCCATGATCATCATCGTAATGGTCATCATCATTAACAGAATCACCATCATCCTTCTTCATCACCTCGCCATCTTCTTCTTCTTTTCCTTCTCTTATTCATCGTCCCCTATTCTTCTCCATCTCCTTTTCTTCGTCATCCTCTTTCTCTTCCTCTTCTTGACTTTCTCGTTCCTCAAGCATTTCTGCTTCACATTTCGTCTCCTTCTCCAACTCCTCTGTTTCTTCTTCTTAGTGTCCATTTTCCTCTTCTAGTCTTGTTTCGTAGTCATCGTTTTCTCCTCCACAGTTACCGTTGTTGTTTCATTAAATCATCATCATCATCATCATGTTCCATGCCGTTAAGCTTGGGCGGTCATGTTTCTCAATCTTACACGATCACCTGACTCGCGAATTTTTTCATTAAAACATAACACAAAACACAACACAAAACATAACACAAAACACAACGCAAAACACAACACTCAACGCAAAACACAATGCAAAACACAACACAAAACACTGAAAAAACAGAACCAGAAAATTGTATAAAATAAATAATGTTTATTATCTGAGCACCAGTGTAGGACGATGTTCACGGGGCATGGGGGTCATCTCACTGCCTGGTCACACCAGCCACAGGAACACAACAATAACAGCCACAGCGACCCTTAGCAAGCAAACAATGAGCACATGAACATGGTGATACAATGAATAAGTAATAAATTATCGATATGTCATTTGTACAGCTGTATGTTGGAAATGCGGTAGGTGATATTGTTTGGAATACCTGGTTGGGAAATCCCCTGTTGGGAAATCCCCCATTGGGAAATCGCCCGTAGATCTCTTGACCGTTCGTTGATTGATGAGAATGATCGTGATTGATAATGAAACACATGGACATTAGATAGATTCACACGCTCATATAGCCTTCCTTTTCTGTTATTCTACATTGTTAGTTTTATGTTTATGCTAACACGTGCTCAAACTCTCTCTCTCTCTCTCTCTCTCTCTCTCTCTCTCTCTCTCTCTCTCTCTCTCTCTCTCTCTCTCTCTCTCTCTCTCTCTCTCTCTCGTCCTCTCTCTCTCATTCTCTCTCCCTCTCGCTTTCTCTTTCACTCTCTCACACACATATACACACAAATAAAAAATACATTGTTTCTTCTCCCACTTCTTCATCGTCCTCCTGCCCCTCTTCCTATTCTTTTTCTTCTTTTTCACCACCTCCTTTCCTCTTCTCCTTCTGAATTTTCTTCTTGCGACTCTCACTGTCGAGCATGTTTCCCTATAACTCACGCCTCACCCCCACTGATGACGTTCACTTGAGCTTAGTTGATGTCGAGCCCGATGCTTCCAGTCAAGCGCCCTTTGCTTCTGCTGGAATTCTAGGGACAAACCGCTAGCTGAGCCAGAACATTCATGGCAAACCACAGCTCAGCAATAACACTGATGGAGAAAACTTACGGACAACGAACAAATGTCAGAGTAAAGAAGAAAGGATAAAAATGAAGTTGGAACAAGGAATATAAACTGCTGAAATATTATGCACATTACAATATGTATGTAAATTCCATACATTAAATAAGAAAAAGGTAAGATAATAACACCACAACCGTGCAACAAATGTTGTAAACAAAAATAATTCAACAAGTTAGGTTGTATTACTCTACAATATTGCATAAATGAGCTACAATTTGTAGTCCCATCACTCACCGGTAAATGACACATTTCTGACAAGGAGACAGATCATTAACAGACCGCTTGTTACAGGCTGTACGGTAAATAAATGCTATTCACAAATATTGTCACAATTCCAGTCTACCATTCCCCCAACCCGTCCAGCCTCACAAGAGAAGTTACATTACGGTCCATTGCCAGGCACAGATCAATAATCCTGTCCAAGAGGGTAGCGGCCTTTAAAATATTTGTCACAGTCAGTAAGTAGAATCACGCAAGTCATTAAGTAGAATCACGCAGTAAATCATAAGGGAATCATTTGCAGGGTCATAAACAGAGAATAAAATGAAACAGTAAAAATGAAGAAAAAAAAAGTTCAAAATGTTTAAATTAGGAAAGCGAAATGTTTATACATTTTTAATTCACCCAATGACATAAAAGAGCTGGTAGGATTAAAAGAAATACTTATTTGGATACAGAAAATGCAAAATACATAATAACATAATAACGGAATACTGACGAAAGTTGATCACGATAAAGTCATGGATGAATGAATGAATCAATCACGACTGGCACTGAAAGTTTGCGTGTGTGTACCCCTCATTGTCCACCACCCTCACTCACGACTACTGGGGTTACGTCAAGCTGTAGGTACATCTGGATTCAACTCTTCGTCTATGAGCTAAAAAGGTCTCCGTGACCGCTGGGCTAAAGCTTTTGCACTTAAACTTCCGGTGCGCTGAAGGAAGAGGGTGCGGGGCTGATTCCCCACACCGGTCATTGGGACTTCAAAGTTTACTTCCTGTTCAGACAGCAAAGGAAAACTACTGAACATAACATTACCTAGGAAATTGATCTAAAGTTGGGGTTGACCGCAACGTCCTGCGAAGGACGCATGTATGAACGGCCATAGTGTCTTTTGAGGGCGTCAGGTTCGAATCCCCGGGCGCTTAAAACCCTACATTTTTATATTTTCCCAAGCGTCTTGTAATAGTTAATTCTTTCCTTTACTTCCGTGAGTGCCAATGAATACCTATAAATCCATTTCATATACGGTACGGGTCCAGAGAGTGCCCAAGTACCACTTGCGGTGAGATGTCCTGGCCAAGTATCACAGGCGGTCAGATGTCCTGGCCAAGTATCACAGGCGGTGAGATGTCCTGGCCAAGTATCACAGGCGGTGAGATGTCCTGGCCAAGTATCACAGGCGGTGAGATGTCCTGGCCAAGTATCTTGAGTTAGCCACCGGTAAGTTAACAATTTGGGGAGCTAATTTCGTTTGAAAACAGACACAGGTTACAGCGCCCTTGTTCACGCCGTGTTCACATCATGATTAATTATGTTGTCTTCAAATATATCATTGTCGAGTAAACAACTGTTGAATGTTCAATGTTGAAGATACAAATAAATTACAGGCAAATCAAAAACAACATGTGGTAAAAATATCAATGTTTATATTAAATACAAGTTGACGATATCGGACGGTCGTTTTAGTGAGTAACCAACATAACATAGCAACAGTCGCACTACAAAATACAAGTTTAGTGACCATCCTCAACATAAACTTAACAACAGCTGTGCCACAGGAGACAAGTTTAGCGAGAACATAGAAACATAATAACTGACGTACCTCACAATACAAGTTATGTACATTACAAACACAGCGAATGCCAGCAATGGCCACATGAGCTTGGCTATAAATGCATTTGTTTGTCTTTGTAAATGAGAACTGAAACGATGAAATCAATTCTATCAATGGAATTACAAAACACGTTTGTAAATTCTATCAAGGGAACAACAAGAAGCTTTTGTAGTAAATTCTATTAATTTAACTACAGGGAACTTTTGTAGTAAATCCTATCAAAGGAACTACGGTATACTTGTGTAGTAAATTCTATCAAAGAATTACGGTATACTTTTGTAGTAAATTTTCACAAGGGAACAACTGTATACGTTTGTAGCAATTCTATTAATGAAAATTGAGAATACGCCACAAGCACAAACATAAATTAAGAAAACTAAGAAATACATATTTCACAATTTTGAAAAAAAAAGACTATTAAATAAGGAAAAGGAAACACAGTGAACTTAACCAGGCTAATGTAATATGAGGTGGGGTTACAGCTAACTTCCTCAAAGATATTTTCTGTAAACAGCTGCATACCACAAGTTATGGAACTCCGTAACGGTCACATATCCAGAAAAGTCAAAATCCTTATAGTGTGAAACGTCCTCGTGGAAGGTCAAAGGGCATAAGGGTATGTCTCATAAATAATAAAGAAAAACTCGACACTGAGGTCATAGTCTATGTTCAGAATATGGTGTACCGCTAGCACAGAGTTAACTAAGAAAAATGTGCTTTCTATGGCATACCAAACGAACATTTAATGAGTTATTTAGATGATTACACTATTGAAGTGCTTGCTTGGCCAAAGAACAAGAACTAGAGACTGCCGACAGTAAATATTTTCAGAGAATGTACCAACAAGAGAAGGAGTCGAGTAGGAAGTGGGAATTTGTAACTATGCAGGAAAACAAATGCAGCTATAAGATAAGGTAACATGAGATCTGGTCAGATAAAACCGTATCATGCATTCTGGTAACACGCACAGAAAGATCACCGCAAGTTATACAGTTTACAGCAGAACCCGTAATGCGAACAGTCTGAACTTTTCACACATCACAACCAACCACGCCGCTTTCATTTCTCAACAAGTAAACAAATACATCCTACCATATCACTTAATATATTCGAACACAACTGTATCAAATGAAATGACCAGATTCTATCTTCTTCTTTTTCCTTTCATCTCCCCGTGGTGCATACATTCTCCATCCAGCATAATTTCTTTGGGTCCAGCTCTCTTTCCCATTGATCTTTCTAGTTGTCACGATATTCTCAGGTTCCTCTCTTCTCATCACGTGACGCAAGAAAATAATTTTCTAGTTACATAGCCTCCTCTAGGCAATAGTTATTAGTTACTCTGGCAGTCCAACATATTCTCAAAAGTCACTGTTGATTGACATGCCGTTTTTAGAATAACAAACTAATCAGAAGTAAAGACATGAAACAAATGTAAAAACAAGTGTGAAAACATAGGAAACAACCGATGATCTGACTTACCAGAATGTATGGATATTATGACAATCTTTCCTGAATGTAGTCATTATTAATAAAGTGTTATCAATGGCACGGAGGCATTATAATATTCTCAATGAAGCGCGTGACTAGATAAATTATGATAAGTAGAGGTAACTTGGACCAATCACAACTGCACATGCTGTTCTGTCGGCGAGATATTTCTGGACACTTCCGTCATTCTGTCAGAACTGGGACATGAGTAAGCGGGCAGGTGACGGACCTTTCTGCCGGTCTTGGCTCGTGTCCGGTATATGGTGCTAAACCCGTGTTGTATAGACCAGTCGGCAGTGGGTGGCTGATGTGGACTGTACCTCCCTGGTCGTCTTTCCTTCAAGGGACAGTTTTAGTAAGTATTTTAGGCTGGGTCCTCCAGGAGCCTAAGTCAGTTTACACAAATCTGAATTGGCCCAACTGCGGATGCAACTCACGACCCTCAGGCCGGCAGGCGGGTATCTGATCACCACGTTCCCGAGGCACACAGTTGTGTGATGGCAGTTTATTTCTAGTTATGTATGTGTTCTACAGAACACACTCCCTATCCTAGAGAACATACACCTAGCTGCAGAACATATTATATCTATGAAGTTTAAATCAAACAACGGACATATACATATTTTGTAATAATACTAATGCAATATTGATAACATTAATGAGCGCATAACCATAACAACAGACATGCGACGCCATAGAAGAGCCGCGGGTGTAACGGCGAAAGATAGATTTAGGAATGAGAAAATATGAGAAAGACTAGGTCTGAAACCAGTCTCAAAGTTCATTAAAGAACAACAGATTAGTTTATCTGGCCACCTCACAAGAATATCCTGGTGGATTCTGCCACACAGAGCCACATTGAAGGAATATAATGGATACAGAGCAAGGGAAAGACTACGTAAAAGATAGAGTGATGGTATCAAGAACAACCTTAGAGAAATGAACACCAACTTACAAAGAGAAAGAGCCCTAAAAGATCTCTCTCTCTCCCCCCCCCCCCCCCCCCCCCCCCGATCACTCAATACTTCACTGCGGTAAATGGAGAAAGAGAAGAAGAAGAGGTATGTTGAAAGTCCAGGGTCCAACTCTTCCCAGGCGTACAAGCAATTACATTGTGAATAAATTACAGTAACATTACTGGCATTAGACAATGTTCAACTTGTCATTGACAACCTTTGTCGCTGCATATGATGTTGCGTTGTAGTCAGCGTGAATACCTGTGATATGTTACCACATGAATACCTGTGATATGTTAACGACATGAATACCTGTGATATGTTAACGACATGAATACCTGTGATATGTTAATGACATGAGTAACTGTGATATGTTAATGACATGAGTAACTGTGATATGTTAATGACATGAATACCTGTGATATGTTAATGACATGAGTAACTGTGATATATTAACGACATGAATACCTGTGATATGTTAACGACATGAATACCTGTGATATGTTAATGACATGAATACCTGTGATATGTTAATGACATGAGTAACTGTGATATGTTAATGACATGAGTAACTGTGATATGTTAATGACATGAGTAACTGTGATATGTTAACGATATGAATAACTGTGATATGTTAACGACACGAATAACTGTGATATGTAGACAAATCACAGCTCTTCACCATTTGTGCATAAATAACAATGTTAAATACATTAGGTAGTCAGTCTCTCTCTCTCTCTCTCTCTCTCTCTCTCTCTCTCTCTCTCTCTCTCTCTCTCTCACACACACACACACACACACACACACAAATACATGCAATTATTTATAATTACACGTAACCAGATGTACATATTCTGTCTAGTTTCACATATCTTCAGATTTCGAGTCGTGTATTTGTCTCTTTCCCTGACATGTAATACAGGTCAAAGTGAGGGTAATCCCTTGCAGATACAACCGCAGAGCTTGACAAGCCTTCACATATACCAGTTACATTCATTGTGGGTTGACGTGGCAAGGAGGCAGTCAATTCACTTCCCTGGGACTGACTTAACGAGCGTGGGTCACTCCAAGCGTCGTACACCATGTGGCGAAAATGTCCTTCACACGTTGTAGGTCACGACATGTGAGGTGGGGCTGGTCAGTTATATTCCCCGTGACCTGTCTTTCCCATGTGATTGTCTAGAACCCATGTTTGAGTCCGGAACGACCCCCCCCCGGAGCTGCACTTGGAGGTAAAACAACCCTGCATCTTTTGGGAATTTAATTCGGACCCTGTCAGGTAATCGCACCAACCATTATGCCAAGATATGTGAACAGTTCTAAATAAATAAACAAAGTGAATCAATAAATAAACCCGTTTCTCCTCTGCGGAGATTAAACACACAAATAAACAACAAGCAATCTTAGTTACTCTCACAACGTACTACCGGAAGTGTCATCATCTAGTCCCCTACTTCCGTTTGAGCCATAGTTGTTGAGGAACTTGAGTGCGCATGCTCGCTCACGAGGGATGAACCGGCAGCGGACGTCGTTTGTGGGCGGTAAGATTTCATGTCCGTACATGGTTGTATTCGGCAGTGTCCTCTCACCCTCCATCAACTCCATCTTGAAGCTGTTGAGGACGTTGATGATGAACCATTTGAGCTGCAGCATGGACAGCTTCTGGCCGAAACACAAGGAGCCAAACGCAATGAGAGGGTGCTTGACTCTGACGCCGTTCTTGTAGAACTCAGCGTCCACGAAGCGGTCGTATTTAAATGTCTGGAAAATAAATAAATAACTAACTTTAGTGACTACAGATTGAAGTATGATCACAGGAGAACCAACGATCCAACGAACGAACGAACAATCTTTTTTTTTTTTTCTTTCTCAAAGGGTCAAGAATTGCGCACGCAGGCACTTCTGACATTCTGCCCTTCTTCTCTATTTCCTCTCATACTTTATTTCATTCAACGTCTCTTATGAAGCTAATCTTAGACAACAAAAGAACAATAAGCATTAATACGCATGAAAAATAATCAATAATCCTTGACTCACTGAGGCAATGTTTAACACGGGCATTATAAATACCTAAGGAAGGTGTAACGTACCATACATATGAGAATGTTTATTGGATAGTTGTCGTTTGAGATAATTTACCATTATTATTTTTAGGGGGGGGGGGGGGGTATGTAGTCTGTACTGGGAATGGCAGAATAGACATAGCCATCGATAGCAGATGTCAAGAAACAAGTGAGCTCATATAGCAACTATCACCCATATTGAAACATGCAAATATATCTATGTCCACAAAACGACAGATAATAAATAGCATATTCACACCAACCCTTTACTACCAACGTCAAACTTGGACATTATCCAAATCTCACGTTGGCAAAATCAACACCTGCGAGATGAGATGCTTGAGAAGAGCTACCAACTTAACTATGCGGAGACCGAGTATGAAATGATGTTATCAGACAGACAGTGGGATCAGCACCTTGTGTCATATATACTGAAAGACAGAAGGTCAAATGGTTTGGCCATGTCGTTAGAATGTAACACCAACAACTACCAGCACTGGAGCTACATCAAAGAAGATCTGATAGAAGAACAAGAGGACGCCAAAGAAGAAAATGGAGTGGCGGCATCAAAGACATTGTACAATCACACGGAATGACACTATCCAGTGCCGCCCATGGGGCGTTGGGGCGTCAGCTATACCTTCTCACGAAGCTGGGCGGCAAAAGTAGAAGATGATGATGATGACAAATTGACCGGAAGAAAAAGTTAACACTAGTGACATTAAAACGTGAATCAGAAGGGAACATAAAAAAAAAAAAAGTAGTCCAACAAGTAAACGAGCGTAAAATGTAGCAACATGCAACCAACATAAACACATGATTACACCGGTAACCAGGCAACGAAAGACAGACACATAACCAATGTTATTGTTTTCTTGTCTGAAATGTTTAGAACAACTGACAACACAACGTTTGTCTAGAGATCATTAATGCGTAGTTGTACTTTCTACCATTTGCAGCCCACCATATTGAAGTGATATCTGGCGTATTGCAATTTCACATTGTCTTTGTAGATTAAATATGTGATTTAACATTGTTGCATGTTTCTTGTAGGTTTCCCAATGTCATCTCCTCTGTAAGCCGCGTCTCCTCTTTATGCCAAGTTTCATATATATACTAACTCTCCTCTTTATGCCAAGTTTCATATATATATACTAACTCTCCTCTTTATGCCAAGTTTCATATGTATGCTAACTCTCCTCTTTATGCCAAGTTTCATATGTATGCTAACTCTCCTCTTTATGCCAAGTTTCATATGTATACTAACTCTCCTCTTTATGCCAAGTTTCATATGTATACTAACTCTCCTCTTTATGCCAAGTTTCATATGTATACTAACTCTCCTCTTTATGCCAAGTTTCATATGTATACTAACTCTCCTCTTTATGCCAAGTTTCATATGTATACTAACTCTCCTCTTTATGCCAAGTCCCCCATATGTATACTAACTCTCCTCTTTATGCCAAGTCCCCCATATGTATACTAACTCTCCTCTTTATGCCAATACAAATTTCTTGTTTATCAGTAAATCAAGTGCCATCTCCACAATAAAGGTTGGCTACAATGGACCTCCAGGACTTTCTGTCTTTGATTTTGGTTGTATATTCTGAATATACACCTCTTGATTCTATCTTCCTACTTGTGTCGATGGGTTTATACAATATGTGTCTAGCATCATACGCTTAATCAGTCTTAAGGCATGTACAGATATCCTTTGCTCTGCTTACCATACATTTGACTACCACGTATTTTTCGTCGTTACATCATCTGCCGGTCACCCTGGCCAAGGGAGTTAACGTCTTTCTCCGTAATCCCGTATATCCACGTGATGAACGTAACTTGCGCTAGAATCGGTAGCGGTTCTCGCCTCGTTGGTATCTTACGGGGTATGTGAGCCGGTCGCTCAGAAAGCAATGACAAAATACTGAGCGTTATCTTGCCAAGAAATCAACAATAAGCTGAAAGATGCTGATGTTGACAGCGATGTCCTGTAAAGGATATGCGAAAAAAAAAATCATCTGCTTGTGCGATAAACAAATTTACGTGCGCTATGTGCTAATATTGTGAAAGCTAACGTGATTTAGACAGACTATTGACTATAAGAAGCTACCGGAAACACTCACCTCAGGGTTGTCAAATACTTCCGGGTCATGGTGAAAGACGGGTGGATACATGGCGACCTTGTCCCCTTTCCTCATGTTGAATGTCCCACCATCAGCGGTGGTGAATTTGGTGTCCGCAGAGCAGATCCTCACCATGAACACGCCACTGGTCACTCGGATCACTTCCTTCAGGAACGAGTCTGGGGGAACACATCAAGATGGTGGTCACCACACATCCTTCACTCCACACATCCTCCACTCTACACATCCTCCACTCCACACATCCTCCACTCTACACATCCTCCACTCTACACATCCTCAACTTCACATATCCTTCACTCTACACATCCTTCACTCTACACATCCTTCACTCTAACACATCCTTCACTCTACACATCCTTCACTCTAACACATCCTTCACTCTACACATCCTTCACTCTAACACATCCTTCACTCCACACATCCTTCACTCCACATATCCTTCACTCCACACATCCTTCACTCCACACATCCTCCACTCTACACATCCTTCACTCCACACATCCTCCACTCTACACATCCTTCACTCTACACATCCTCAACTTCACATATCCTTCACTCTAACACATCCTTCACTCTACACATCCTTCACTCTACATATCCTTCACTCTACACATCCTTCACTCTACACATCCTTCACTCCACACATACTCCACATACCCTTCACTCTACACATCCTTCACTCCACACATCCTCAACTTCACATATCCTTCACTCTAACACATCCTTCACTCTACACATCCTTCACTCTACACATCCTCCACTCCAGAGATAATTGTGTCACTTCGTATCTTGCTCTTCTCTTACTACTACTACTACTACTACTACTACTACTACTACTACTACTACTACTACTACTACTACTACTACTACTACTACTACTACTACTATGTTCAGATAACGATAACATAATGTTAACGTTGATCTTACTGATGATGATGATAATGATGTTCATGCAGACAACGACGACGACGACGGCAACAAGGATGGTGAAGATGGTGGTGATCATGAAGGCTACACTCACCCACAACCGGCAACCTGTTGATGTCCTCTGCTGTGAACTCAGCCTCGTACTCAGCCTCACTAGCGCCCGTTCGCTTGGCCTCTATGACATCATCCACCTCCCTCTTGACCGCCGCCAACACGCCCTCCTCCTCCATCAGCTTGTAGAGGCACCAGTAGGCCACTCTGAATGTGTTGTAGTTGACGTGCAGGAAGATGAGGTTGTGGCAGATGATGTCTCGCTCCGACTGTCTGTGGAAGACGCCAGGAAAACGATCTTAAGACACCAGGTCTGTGCAAGATAACGTTCTGACCTATCATCAGACAGCGTTTATCGACAGCTGTCAGAGGGACAGTCAACATTTTACCACGCTGACATTCCAGATGAGCTGCCACCAGGACATGGCAAGAACCGGGGGTCAGCAAGGTCGAATGGATAAGAACGGGCGTTCTTAAACATCCGCTGTACTGATGCCGAGGTAGCTGGTTTAACCCCTTCACGGAACAGCTGGATTAAAATGTTGACTTCTCGTCCTTGACTTTGGGACGTAAATTACAAGTACCTCTGAAGTCGGAGTGGGTTCGCCTGATGGCGACGGACACTGGTAATAGGAAAAGCTAATCTACACGCAAATATCAGTCTATTGTTACTAGAAGTAGAGTGTGTGGACTATCCTTGAGTTCAAAACTAACTTACTAACTAACTGACTGACTGACTGACTGACTGACTGACTGACTAACTAACTAACTAACTAACTAACTGACTGACTGACTGACTGACTGGCTGACTAACTAACTAACTAACTAACTGACTGACTGACTGACTGACTGACTAACTAACTAACTGACTGACTGACTGACTGACTAACTAACTGACTGACTGACTAACTGACTAACTAACTAAATGACTGACTGACTGACTCACTCACTCACACCCCCCCCCCCCCCCCCCCCCCCCCCCCAACCGACGGATCGACCGACCGACCGACCGAATGACTGACTTACTGACTAATGAACAAACTACCTAAAAACTGAATGACTGACTGATTGACTGACTGATTGACTGACTGACTGACTGACTGACTAATAATTATGCTCAACATCAGCATATAATAAAATAGAACATTATTTACAGGAACACTGGAACTACCACCAACAAATGACGTCACCAGCGAGATGTTTGAACCACTACCATGTAACTGAGACACTGGAGAATCTGTCAAAGACAGAAAGCCCCAGACAACCACAAAGAGGGATACAGCAACAGGTCACAAGACAAGGTCGGCCTGTAACGACCCACTATTGTAAAGTGGAATGCTATAAAAGTGTGTCACGTGGTGAAAACTCGGCAGGAGTACAACAGAAATGACATGAATACTTAACCTACATCATGCAAAATAAGGTAAATATACACAAGCTAGCCACATGCAGAAAGTGCATAAGTAAACAATAATATCATAATGGCTGGGAAAACACGAACACACAAAAACAAAACCCGTTATCTGACAACAGAAATGATTATTTAAATGACAGTTATTTCCCACAGATAGGTCAGCATGGCCGAATGGATAAGAACGCGTGTTCTTAAACATCAGTTGTGCTGACGCCGAGGTAACGGGTTCAACCCCTACACTGGACAGTTGGACTAGTGATGATCTATCGTCCTTGACTCGGGGACGTAAATTACAAGTACCTCTGAAGTCGGAGTGGGTACGCCTGGTGGCGAGGGATACTGTTAATAGGCAAAGCTAATTTACACGCAAAATTCAGTCCAGTGCTACTAGAAATAGTGTGTATGGACTACGCTTGAGTTCAAAGCGGGCAAGCACACACACACACACACGCGCGCACACACACACACACACACACACAAACAAACAAAATACCCCAGAGGGTTGTACGGGATATTGTCTTTGTCCAACTGTCTTCTGACATGTACAACACACGCGGGAGTTACTGTTGCTCAGTAGCTAGTACGCTTGCCTTGTGCCCCATGCCCGTGTGTTCGAACCTGTATTGAGGCGGGATTGATGTTTAAACTTGACAGTTTGAAGGTTCATAAGGCAGGAGGGTTGACGTCATTGCACCGGGGTTTATCCCATATGACTCGGTCTCCTTCCACTGGGCGGTATGCAGAAAGCGTCGCACAGAGCACGAACTCCGTAGCTCCAGCGACGACCCCCAGGAGTCTCCGAGAAAATTGCGCTCATGAACCCAACGACGCAGTCTAGAATCGAACCCTCGACCTTCGGAGCACCAGGTAGCTGGGGCAATCATTGGTCACAGAGACTCCTGTTTAACCTTGACATTGACTGCCCGGTCGAGCCTAGAGCTTAGAGCCTAGAGCCTAGAGTCATGACCAGGGAAGTGCGGGAAAGTAAAGGCGGTCATATTGCTGACCTCTGACCTCATCACCCATCGCCTGCCGACTGATCTATCAAAAATATGGAGGTAGCGCCCAATACACAACTTACCTCAAGGGATTACAAGGGCCTTTTAAATAATTTTTTCTTTTAAATATCAAGATAGGACCCAGGAAAAATGAGCCCCATTGACTGGTTCAGCACAAACAGACTTACTTGTTCTTCAGCATGAACTGTGTGGCAAATTTGATGTAGTCGGAGCAGCCGTCTCGATTGACCATGTCCGTGCTGGACGGCTGTTGGGCCAGAACCCCAGCTGCGGCCGTGGCCTTGGGAAAGAACTTGATGGGCAGACCGATCCACAGGAAGTTGAAATATTTGTGGAATAAATCGAAGTTTTTGTGGAATACTTGGGGGTGGAAGTTGCCAGACTTCCCTGCGTCGCCGCGGCCGAAGATTGTGTAGAAGACCGGAGAGAAGAAGATCTTGGAAGCAAAGTTCCTCAGGTCATCCTGGCACCAAGAACCAGCTCCAGAATCATCAACTCCCATCAGCTTCAGCTGCTCAAAATGTAACGGAGAATTGATCAACGATTCAGTGTTTACATTTGTGATATTTTCTTTGCTATGATGAACACCCTTTTGACCGGACTGGCCTGTTTTGATGGCATTGTTTTTTATATTGTTTACCGCGACATCTTCCGTAACATCCGAGCTGTTTGTTTGTTTCGCTGTTAGTTTAAAAGCTTCTGTGAGATTCTTCGCGAAATTGTCCACAGTCATAAAGAGGTATTTACCGTTGACTTTATGCCCCGCCTCGGTTATCATCTTTCTAGCATCCACCAGCTGGTAGCCGAAGACATTATTGTTCACCTGTTCTTGAATTGCTTCAAAATCAAAGTTTTTCTCCTTGGCAAATAACTCGTAGCTGTGAATGTCCAGAACCATGGTCCAGTGCTGGTTCAGTAAACGGATGGTGAAGACGTCGCCGAACTTCTGACGAGATTTGCTGAGAAACTTGACGGCGTGTTCCATGAACTGTTGACTGTTGCCCCACAGGAAGTGTCCGGGGACTAATGGAGGCTCTCCGGGCTTTCTGGGAAGAGAAAATGGCGGTTTCTGTAGCAAACGTTTGCACCATGTGCTAAAATTAGATTATGCAATCTTGTGTTAAACAAAGATTATTTAATCATATTCTAAAATTAGATTCTTTCATTATATGTTAAAATGATATGACTGTACAGTACGTTCATATGCCTTGTGCCTTGTACACTCTGTGCTATGTTCAACGACAGTGACTATATTACAAACACCCCTGCCACATATAGTATATTATTATTACGTATCTAAAAATACTGCACGACCATTGCAGGACGGCTCAGTCACCCCCATGCCCTACTGGCTGTTTTTAATTTACTGGGCAATTTTACGTAGAGTAGTTTGCAATTCAACATTTAAATAGTATCAATCTGCAGCTTAAAATACATCTTTCAATAGTTTTATATACTTTTCCTTTTGCTCGTCTGTCCGACAGACCTTTTCAAATATGCTAAGTCCGTCCAGTCTGTCCATAGCGTCTGTTAACAGCTCATGCACTCACAATGTTAGATCTGTGCGCTCCGGCCTGTAAGATCCTGGGATTGTACCGACTTTGGTGGTGACTTTGAGTTACACAAGGCTGCTGCAGGCCCAGAGTGCACATCTGGTCTCGCATTCATCTCCCATTGAACGCCAACTCTCATTAACTCTCATTAACAAACGATAATTCCGTCCACATAGATGACAAATTAAGTAGCCAACGAGTTAATTTTTACCCTGCTAACGATGGCTCCGCTCGTATCCATAATAAGATAAGTAGCCAATGAATAAATTTGTACTCTGTAAAAACTAATTCTAATAATACAAAGAAAAGAATACTTACAGTTTTCTGTAAAACAGCTTAAAGTATGCGTAGATCAGTACGGCCGTTACGATACATAACAGAAGTGTGACAACGGCCATTTTGAATATGTGATTTGCTGTGCTCGGCCAAGAGTGGCGCCCTCGTGAGCGGTTCGGTTGTTGTGATTCCTGATTCTTTTGCTTCAAGTTGTACGCTGTCAGGTTATGTTATTTGTACTGCAGAAGAAAAACAACGAATGTTCAGG
Source organism: Cepaea nemoralis (assembly GCA_014155875.1). Classification (NCBI taxonomy): domain Eukaryota; kingdom Metazoa; phylum Mollusca; class Gastropoda; order Stylommatophora; family Helicidae; genus Cepaea; species Cepaea nemoralis. The sequence continues at coordinate 34,513 of JACEFZ010014315.1, read as the reverse complement.
TAATGAGAGATGCAAGTGATACTCAAGGAGAGAGAGAGAGAGAGAGAGAGAGAGAGAGAGAGAGAGAGAGAGAGAGAGAGAGAGAGAGAGAGAGAGAGAGAGAGAGTAAGAGAGAGAGAGCAAGAGAGAGAAGGAGCGATAGGGATGGGAAGAGAGAGAGAATGGAGAGAGAAACAGAGAAAGATTTAGGGAGATGGAGAGATGGAAATAGGGAGAAAGGAATAAAGAAAGAGGGTTAGGGAAATGAGATAGAGAGAGAGAGTGAGTGTGTGTGTGTGTGTGTGAGAGAGAGAGATAGAGAGAGAGAGAGAGAGAGAGAGAGAGAGAGAGAGAGAGAGAGAGAGAGAGAGAGAGAGAGAGAGAGAGAGAGAGTCTTAGAATGCAAGTAAGACGTTTTTAGTTAGAAACTGATGGGGAATTAAACCTAAAAACCATCCGAAGAAGAAGTAAAGGTTAATATGCTTTTCTGGATCAAATATTTCCCCTGGGTTTGTTAACCCCTGTAAATGAAGAGTGATCTTTTATGTCTTTGTTAGGAGTGCCGTCACTTTAATTATGTTATAAACACCACGTTAACAACAGGCAGCGGGATATTTCAAGGGACACCTCCAGCCCGCCCCCGTGTGTGCCACGGTCAGTGTGCTCCGGTCGTATCACGACAAACGTGATTTAACGATATAGCGTTGATATGTTGAGTGTGTATGGGTCAGATCACGATGATCTCATAAGTTCTGGGCATAAGCGACACAACAAGGTCACGGGGACAGCCACAGATGGTGTTTGTGTTTAGCTGAGCTGTCACAGCTGCCACCACCACCATCACCATCCTCCAAATGTCAGATTTAGGAAATGTTGATACTGACAGCAGGTCACTAAGGGGCTACCGGCTACCGGGAATTCGGGTGACAAGGGGTCTGTTCACAGATGCACGTGCTGCCTAGTTCACTAGTATTTCAGATGAGGCTACAGTTTCTACGATTACTCCAGTAGATTGTCTCTCCCCACGGATCACAGCAGTGACACCCTCATGTCACACCTGCTATCTTTTCTAGTTCCACATATTTCTGTTTTCCCTTTTCTATCTTTTCTAGTTCCACATATGTCTGTTTTATGGGGACAAGAAGTAAGACATTGTGGGGCTAAGAAGTAAGACGTTATGGGGACAAGAAGTAAGACATTGTGGGGGACACGAAGTAAGACATTGTGGGGCTAAGAAGTAAGACGTTATGGGGACACGAAGTAAGACATTGTGGAGGACAAGAAGTAAGACATTGTGGATGCTAAGAAGTAAGACGTTATGGGGACAAGAAGTAAGACATTGTGGGGGACACGAAGTAAGACATTGTGGGGCTAAGAAGTAAGACGTTATGGGGACACGAAGTAAGACATTGTGGAGGACAAGAAGTAAGACATTGTGGGGCTAAGAAGTAAGACGTTATGGGGACAAGAAGTAAGACATTGTGGGGGACACGAAGTAAGACATTGTGGAGGACAAGAAGTAAGACATTGTAGGGGACAAGAAGTAAAACATTGTGGGGACAAGAAGTAAGACATTGAGGGGAAAAAGGGGTAAGACATTGTGGCGGAAAAGTAACGGCGGTCTGGGATTGAGAGAGCTATCACTGAGCTTGTTTTAATGATATAAGGAGTAACGAATCAACGCGTGGCGAGTCGCTGGGTAAAGAATGAGTTAACATTAGACTGAGTAGTCGAGCATGTCCACTTGCGCTGCATGTGGCAGGGAGACCAGTACCGCAGGTTTCTAGCTGCAGTGTTTGGGCCCCAGTGGCATGGACAAGTACAGACACAACGCCAGGCAGGCAGGGTGAGACACAACGCCAGGCAGGCAGGGTCAGACACGCCCGCTCTTGAACTGATGTCTCCAGCGAGGACACCCGGCTGCCAATCAACCTGCCAGATGGAGCCAGTGATCTGGACATACTGTCAAGGCTTCTAGCGCTGCGTGTATTGTTGTTGTTCTTGTTTCGTTGTTGTTGCTATCCCGGCTTTATTTGACTGTCAGTTAGCTTGTCCTTGTACCGGAGCCACGAACACTGACAGAATAGCCGTTGTATTAAGCATACAATTTCAAGATATGTCCACTGAAACAAAAACTCTAAACAAGAAAACTGGGCATCCCCATTTCCTGGACTCCAAGATCGACCCGTCGTAAAATAGGTGCCAGTAAATGTGGCGGGAAATAAAGGCGAGTTCCGATTGGTCTATACAAATGGGTCTAGAACCTCTCTTCCTGAAGGTGGGAGGTGTCACAAGAGAGCAGTAAACCAAGTGCACCAGGAGACTCGTCCATCAGCTCCCAACTGGAGCAGTGGCTGTGTACTGGTGGATTTATTGCAAAGAAGATCAGAGCACCTATGGTTATGTCCGGAGTGCAGTGATTTTAATCCGCTCTGAGCCGAATTGAACCTCAAATGAGGATGCTGAGGTATAAGTTACTGCTATGTTTTGTAACTAGGGTTGAGCAGCGGTAGATACACAATGATACTACACCAAAAGAAGGAAGTGCAGGCAGTTTCTTTTTATACACCAGAGACAAAGAAGCCGACTGAACAAGACTTTGTTGCAACTGCAAATGATGGTTCTGGGAACAGCCAGCATCAGTGTAGGCTGGGTGAGACAGCAGGGATCACAGAGATAGGGTATCACTGTAGGCTTGGCGGGACAACGGGGATCACAGAGGTAAAGTATTACTGTAGGCTGGGTGAGACAGCGGGGATCACAGTTTAGTTTAGTTTAGTCGACGGAGCAACATCACGGCACACGGGTGCAACCCATAAGTGCTCCGTTTTCCTCCTAACTCAAACCTGAGTCTGAAGAAACTCAGCTCAGTGCACGAACTCCGTAGCACTGGCGAGGATCCTTAAATACTTTGGGTAGATTTTTAACTCGACATTTTGCCCGGGCAGCGCCGTTAGGCTACTCTTTTTCGATTTCCAACTGCCAAGGGATTTTTTACGTGCGCAACAATACACATGGGCGTCCGACCTCACTACCCAGAGACCAGGGGACATTTTATTACTATAAGTCCACGTGAAAAATCCCGGCATCACCGGGGCTTGAACCTGCGATCTCCAGCACTCGAGGCGGACACCATACCTCGAGACCACGCAGCTCCCCCCCCCCCCCCCCCCCCCCCAGTCTCACAGATTGGGGATCACAGAAATAGAGTATTACTGCAGACTGGGCGGGGCTTAGTGGTCTCGAGGTAAGGTGTCCGCCTCGAGTGCTGGAGGTCCTGGGTTCAAGCCACGGTGAGCGCCGGGATTGTTTCACGTGGACTTCCAGTAATAAAATTTCCCCTGGTCTCTGGGTAGTGAGATCAGACGACCGTGTGTATTGTTGTGCACGTAAAAAATCCATGGGCAGTTGGAAATCGAAAAAGAGTAGCCTAACGGCGCTGCCCGGGCAAAATTTCGAGTTAAAAATCTACTCAAAGTATTTCAGAATCCTCGCCCGTGCCACGGAGTTCATGCACTGAGCTGAGATTCTACGGACTCAGGCTTGAGTTAGGAGTAGAACTTATGAGTTACACCCGTGTGCCGTGATGTTGATCCGTCGACTAAACTAAACTAATCTAAATACTATTCCTTCACATATTTATAGCCCAGGGCACAATGATGTGAGGTGACCACTTCCTCTCCTCGACGCCTGTCCCCTCAACAATTTCTGAAAGTTGTCCGGTGTATGTGGCCGGATCGATTGAACCGGGACCCCTATCTAATCAACCCGACGCGCTAACCATTATACAACAGGCTATAGAAAATCAGTAATTAAGAAAACACTTACCGTGTCAATAAACACTTCCTAAACACCACCACCACAATTAAACACGGGTGACATCAATTAAATCACGATGAATTATTATACGACAACAATAAACCTGGTGTTGTAGCATTGCGATCAATAAAATATTCAATAGGTAGAAAAGACCGGACAAGAAACACAACACAATATACACAAACTGTACAGGCATCAAGGAACTCACTCAAACAGCCGACAACTCCACGATGTTCAGGTAACTGTTGATCATTTCTCCCTTATCACTATGGTTTTAATTCCCCAAATACCAATCCCACTCATGCCAACTATTTATTGATCCCCGAGCATATTTAGATTGGGCGAGACTCAGAAAGGGTTAGGGAATGCCCCGCTGGAAAATCCCCATTTCATTCACAACATTAAAGGCAACACCGATTCCGGTCTATTTTTAGCAGTTCATGATACGGATTGATGCAATTTATTACTATGCTTACCGAAATAGTGCGTGCTGTAACAGGAAATGTAGTGGAAGGTGTAAACATGCAGGTAGGCGGATACTATCTTCAACGGCCGTATATGTGTTTCTATACATTCCACATAGCAGATAGGAAATGACATATGGGTAGACGGATATAGACACATATTCTAAACACATGACAGATACGGACAATGTAGAGACACGAATAGGTATCATACGTCGTACGCGTTTTACTCGCGCCCACAAGCGGAAGTAATGTATAGGTATAAGGTAGGCCTGTGCATGGCGAAAAAGGCGACTTATGAGGGTTGGTGTGAGACTGGACATTTCAAACCGTAGAAAGTGTCAGCCAACACCCAACACATGGACCGGTGAACAGAGGGGTTGGCATGGCTGGCTGTGGGCCTATACTCCACTTGGTGTCTTAAAGGCAGAAGAAGAAGAAGAAGAAGCAGAAGAAGAAGAAGAAGAAGAAGAAGAAGAAGAAGATATAGATATTAGATATAATTAACATATTAGAGCAGTGTTTCTCAACCTTTTTTGGCCCGTGCCCCCCTTCACCATATTTTCAGAACGTCATCCCCCGCCCCTTTCCTATAAAAAACGTGGCCCGTGCCCACCCCCCCCCCTTCACCGTATGTACAGAACGCCATTCCCCCCTTTATTTCCTATCTAAAAATCCCCCCATCCCTATACACAGTATACGTAAAAATGTAAGGTAAATTTAATAGCACATACTAAAACAAGTCTAGACATCCACATAAAACATGATTTGTGGGTCTACTGACTTTATAAAATGAATTTTAGAAGGATGAGACTTACTTAACTGTAAAGTATGAGGGGAAAAACAATATCAAGTAATCGGTTCTTGTATTAACGCGATCTTGAAATGGTCTTCATTCCCCCCCCCCCCCTGGAAACCCTAAAATTCTCCCCTGGGGGGGGGGGGGGGGAATTCCCTACCGGTTGAGAACCACTGCATTAGAGTATATGAAAAGATAAGCATATACGTAGTACTAATCTATATACTAGACACAAAGAACGTATGAATTGTGTGCCTGCTATACGAAATGAAAAGTCTAGTTTGAGTTTCTGGTGACTAAATGCATTCAAGCTGACTAGGCGGGGTTGTTCGCGGAAGGAAAGGGGGGGGGGTAGGAGGGTATATACACACGGACACAGAAGACAATTGAAGTAGACAGACAGAGAGACAGACACACAGACAGACAGACGTGTAGGTACGTTGCTAGGCATACAGACATATAGGTATGTTGTTAAGCAAACAGGCAGATGAACGAAAGGACAGATGGTGGCACAAATAGAGCAGCAGGCGGGCAGATATACAGAAACATAGACATACATAGACAAACAAAGATAGACAGGTAGAGACAGAAGTAAGAAAACTCCTCTCGCAAGACAGCTAAAAACATCTGTTGCAGGATGTGTCGTAAATGGTAAAGCGCACAACGAGGCGGTCTTACCGCAGACCACACTACAAGGACAACACCTTGTATCACAAGCATCGCCCTGCTCGATCGGTGGTTGACCCACACTGACCCTGGGCGTGCACAAATCGCCACACTGAAAGACACGCCACTGCCCTTCTCACTGGGTTCACAGATCGACGAAATCTAACATGGTACCAGCAATGTTGTAGGAAATAAATGCGGCCGCCAGACATTGACCATATAAACTAACGCGAGAGGATGAGCTCCGGAGTCTGAGACAGACAGAGGACTCCATTTTGCATTCCTTGCAAGGATCATCAACAACACAATGTGCCATGTCGATAAGCGTGGGCGGTCATGTTACTCTGCCTCACGCGATCACTAGAGCCGGGGATCAGATCTGTGTTCTGTTAATGTAACGATACGGTTTTTGTGGTTGTAATACAGGGCAAAGTTCACCACGGGAATAACTGCAACATTGACATTGGAGCACTCCTGGGGAGATTATTACGTCATTGGTTTCCACGTCTGCCTCTCCGTGTTTGCTTTCCTCTTTTGATCATGCAAGAGATTGGCAGGCCGGGTCACCCCGGCCGCTGTTCTAGCTATATCACGATGACTAGCTGAAGCAATGATGTTCTAACTGAGGCCGTGATGTACTAGTTGAAGCCGTGATGTTCTAACAGAGGCCGTGATGTACTAGTTGAAGCCGTGATGTTCTGAGGCCGTGATGTACTAACTGAGGCCGTGATGTACTAACTGAAGCCTTGATGTACTAACTGAGGCCGTGATGTACTGAGGCCGTGATGTACTAACTGAGGCCGTGATGTACTAACTGAGGCCGTGATGAACTAATTCATCACGTGATGTACTAACTGAGGCCGTGATGTACTAATCGAAGCCGTGATGTACTAACTGAGGCCGTGATGTACTAACTGAGGCCGTGATGTACTAACTGAGGCCGTGATGTACTAACTGTGGCCGTGATGTACTAACTGAGGCCATGATGAACTAATTCATCACGTGATGTACTAACAGAGGCCGTGATGTACTAATCGAAGCCGTGATGTACTAACTGAGGCCGTGATGTACTAACTGAGGCCGTGATGTACTAACTGTGGCCGTGATGTACTAACTGTGGCCGTGATGTACTAACTGAGGCCGTGATGTACTAATTGATGCCGTGATGTACTAACTGAAGCCGTGATGTACTAATCGAAGCCGTGATGTACTAACTGAGGTCGTGATGTACTAACTGAGGCCGTGATGTACTAACTGAGGCCGTGATGTACTAACTGAGGCCGTGATGTACTAACTGAAGCCGTGATGTACTAATTGAGGCCGTGATGTACTAACTGAGGCCGTGATGTACTAACTGAAGCCGTGATGTACTAACTGAAGCCGTGATGTACTAACTGAAGCCGTGATGTACTAACTGAGGCCGTGATATACTAACTGAGGCCGTGATGGACTAACTGAAGCCGTGATGTACTAACTGAGGCCGTGATGTACTAACTGAGGCCGTGATGTACTAACTGAGGCCGTGATGTACTACTGAGGCCGTGATGTACTAACTGAGGCCGTGATGTACTAACTGAGGCCGTGATGTACTAACTAAGGCCGTGATGTACTAACTGAGGCCGTGATGTACTAACTGAGGCCGTGATGTACTAAATGAAGCCGTGATATACTATCTGAAGCCGTGATGTACTAACTGAAGCCGTGATGTACTAACTGAAGCCGTGTGTACTAACTGAGGCCGTGATGTACTAACTGAGGCCGTGATGTACTAACTGAGGCCGTGATGTACTAACTGAGGCCGTGATGTACTAACTGAGGCCGTGATGTACTAACTAAGGCCGTGATGTACTAACTGAGGCCGTGATGTACTAACTGAGGCCGTGATGTACTAACTGAGGCCGTGATGTACTAAATGAAGCCGTGATGTACTATCTGAAGCCGTGATGTACTAACTGAAGCCGTGATGTACTAACTGAGGCCGTGTGTACTAACTGAAGCCGTGATGTACTAACTGAAGCCGTGACGTACTAACTGAAGCCGTGATGTACTAACTGAAGCCGTGATGTACTGACTAGTCAAAGCTGTGATATACTGTCTGACCGAGGCTGTGATTTACTGACTGACTGAGGCCATGATGTACTAAGGGTCGTGATTTATGGACTGAATGAGGCCGTGATATTATGACTGACTAAATCTGTTTTATACTGACTGAAGCTGTGATGTACTGACTGAAGCCGTGATGTACTGACTGAAGCCGTGATGTACTGACTGAAGCCATGATGTACTGACTGAAGCTGTGATGTACTGACTGAAGCCGTGATGTACTGACTGAAGCCGTGATGTACTGACTGAAGCCGTGATGTACTGACTGAAGCCGTGATGTACGAAGGTCGTGATTAATTGACTGACTGAGGCCGTGTTTTAAATGTATGTGATGTGGTAGTGTTATCATATTGTGTAGGTCTGTCATGTGATAGTACCATCATATTATGTAGGTCTGTCATGTGATAGTATCATCATATTTGTAGGTCTGTCATGTGATATCATCATATTTTGTAGGTCTGTGATGTGATATTGCCCTTATATTTTATAGGTCTGAATGCTTATACCCTTTAATTCAAACATTCAAACACTGAGGACGAAAAGAAACAGCCTGGCGGAAGTGACTCCCAGACATGCGCAATAAAGTTGATGTCTCGCGGAAGGTCGTGCTGATCACGAGCCAGACAAGTCATGTTACCCTAAAGCAAGTCACATGACTTGTGCTAACCCTGAGATCGTCATTGGTGATTAACCTCTTTTCATACATTTAACGTTACTTTTAACGCCCGTTATACAACATCGTCTATTTTTTTGTCCGACGAAGCGAATCCACGGGCGGTGCTGTTTTGTCAACTTCGTGACGTCAGAGTATGCTTCTTCTTCTTCTTCTTCTTCTTCTTCTTCTTCTTCTTCTTCTTCTTCTTCTTCTTCTTCTTCTTCTTCTTCTTCTTCTTCTTCTTCTTCTTCTTCTTCTTCTTCTTCTTCTTCTTCTTCTTCTTCTTCTTCTTCTTCTTCGTCTGCTGCTGCTACTACTACCGCTGCTGCTACTGCTACTACTACTACTACTATTAAAATTACTACTCCTACTCGGCCTCTTCCTCCCCCTCCTCCACCTACATACATGGCACTTGTCCAAGCAGCCTTTGTCACCCATTAACCACCAACCAAGCGGCAGGAAGTGTGAGGTGTTCCTGTTCCTGTAAAGACAAACCTAATTACCCGGTGTCAATTGTCCGAATGTGGATTGGAACCAGCAGTACCCCACACGAGTAGGCAACCTCCACCCGTTCGCTACAGCATACGAAAGTTCATTGTAACGTTCAGTCATATCACTTCTAGCCATCTCCAGATACTGTCCTTTTCTCCAGTTCCTTTGACGCGCACTGAACTCTCCGCTTCCACAACACATCAAATAAAAACATTAGAAACAATTCAGACGATAGAAAAGCAGGACGATGCTCCCGACGTGTACAACAGCACAGGGAAGGTGACAATATCACAATTAGTGAATCATATTGTAATAGAAGCTTGGGAGAAGGCAGAGTACACGTTAATGTGGAGTCATGCGCAGCTGGCACAAATGGCGGCCTTGTTACCCGCCATGATAAGGGGACAGACAGCTGGGTCGTTGAACGACATGTTTTGTCTGTAGTTTTACCGCCTTTTATTGTTTTACATAAACAGGGAAACCAGGTGCTTCGTCTCTCAGTCTATTTGTGTCTATCTGTCTGTCCACCCATCTGTCCGTCTGCTTATCTATCTGCCTCTCCACCCATCTTTCCATCTGCTTATCGTTCTGTATGTCCACCCATCCGTCCATCTGCTTATCTGTCTCTATGTCCACCATCTTTCCGTATGCTTATCTGCCTGTCTGTTCATCTATCTGTCCGTCTGCTTATCTGTCTCTATGGCCACCCATCTGCTTATCTGTCTCTCTCTATGGCCACCCATCTGTCCGTTTGGTTATCTGTCTGTCTGTTCATCCATCTGGTATGGTTGTATGGGTGTATGGGGAGATGTGTTGGTGAGTGGGGATGTGTGTTTGTCTAGGTGGTTGTGGGTGAGTGGGTGGAGGAGGATATGTTGGTGGATGATTGATGGTGGGTTATGGGATGGGTGGGGGTATATGTGTGGGTGGGGAAATGTGGGTGTGGGGATATGTGGTGGGTGGGAGATGTGTGCAGGTGGGGTGGTTGTGGGATTGGGGATGTGGGTGTGGGATGTTTGGGTGAATGGGTGGGGAGTGTGTGTGGGTGAGAGATGTGTGGGTGAATGTGTGTGGGGGATGTATGTGGATTGGGGGAAGGATGCGTGATGAGTGTCGGTGATGGATTTGGAGATGTGTGTGTGGGTGGGGGATATGTCTGGCTGGGTGGGTGTGTGTGTGGCTGGATGGAGGATGTATGTGTGGGTAGTGAGGGTGACTGTAGTTGGGGGATGTGTGGATGGGTAGGAGATGTGTGGATAGATGTGTGTGTGGGTGAGGGATGTGTCTTTGGGATGTGTGTGGGTGTGGTATTGTGTGGGAGGTGAGCTGGGTGTGGATAAATGATGTTTGTGTGGGTGGGTGAAGGTGTGGTTGGGTTTGTGGGTGGGTAAATGATGTGTGTGAGGGTGGGGGATGTTTGCTTAGATGGGTAGTTGGGATGTGTGAGTGTGGGTGGGTAGATAGGAGATGTATGTGTTGATGAGTGGGTAAGGGATGTGTGGGTGTTAGTGGTTGAGGGATAAGTACGTGTGTCTAAGGATGTGTGAGGGGATGAATGTATGGGTTGTGTGTGCGTGGATGGGAGGTGTGTGTTTGTGAATGGGGAATGTGTTGGTGGGTGGGGATGTGTGTGAGGGATGTTTGTATGGGTGGGGAGATTGTGCGTGGGTGGGGATGTGTGTGTATATGGGTAAGGGTGTGTGGTTAAGGGATGTGTGGCTGGGGGAATGGGTGGGTGGAGGATGTGTGGTTGGGTGGAGGATGTGTGGTTGGGTAGAGGATCTGTGGGTGGGTGATTGTATATGAGTAAGGGTGTGTGGTTAAGGGATGTTTGGTTGGGGGATGGGTGGGTAGAGGATATGTGGGTGGGTGAGTGTGTGCAGGTTAGGAGATGGTGGGGGATGTTTGTAGGTGTGGGCTCGGGATAAGTGAGTGGGCTGGGGGAGATGGGAGATTATGTGGGTGTGTGCGGAATTTGTGTGTGGGTAGGTGCGGAATATGTGAGTTGACGGGGAGATGTGTGTGTGGCTGAGGAATGTGTGTTTGGTTGGGTGGTTGGAGGTGTGTGGGTGGAGGAGGATATTGGGTGAGTGATTGTTGGTGGGAAATGGGACGGGTAAAGGATATGTGAGTGGGTGGGGAGATGTGTGTAGGTGGGGGATGTGTGGGTTATTGAATGTATGTGTGCTTGGGGTGTGGGTGGATGAGAGGTGTGTGTGGGTGGGGAGATGTGTAGGGATGTGGTGGATGGGTGGGGGAATGTATTGTATGTGTGTGTGGTTGGGTGGGGGAGTTGGAGTGAATGGGGGATGTGTGGGTGGGTGGTGGATGTGTCTTATAACATAGTAATATGCATTGTTTATGTTTACAAAATTCATGTGACAATGTTTTTTTCCTATGCACTGTTCATGAAAGAAAGATGAGTGATTGGAAGGGCCGAATGTAAGACGGGCCTGCGTGCCCAATTTGTTACCCTTTGAAAATAAAGTCTGTTCGTTCGTTCGTTCGTTCGTTCTGTCCGTCTGCTTATCTGTCTGTCCACTCACCTCTCCATCTGCTTATCTGTTTTTCCACCCCCTGTATTACTGTTTATCTGTCTATCCACGCATCTGTCCGTTTGCTTATCTGCCTGCCAGCCTGCCCGCCTGCCTGCCTGCCTGCCTGCCTACCTGTCTGTCTGTCTGTCTGTCTGTCTGTCTGTCTGTCTGTCTGTCTATTTGTCTAATTGAATGTCTGAATTTCAGCTCGGACTATTTTATGGCAAGAGTTACTCCCAAGGAACCGAAAAAAGCGACGCAATGACAAACTGAAAGCCTCAGTGAAGAAATGGCAATGACCTTAGAAATTGAGAGAACTTTGCTGTTGATCGCTCGGCTAGGTGTAGTCAAATGTGCGCGGTTGTGGCAATCAAAGAACGATCTAGAATAGTAGGAGTCTCTGTGTGGAATAAGCTCCATCAGATAAACAGTCTCCAGCCTGGCTGTTAGAGACACCTCCGGGCACCGACTGATCTAATCAGCCATACCACCCTCCCCCCACCCCCACCACTGGCACACGCCTGGTAGTGTAGCCACCTTGTAGTGGCAGAGGGGCTTGCGTGTCCCAGTGACCCAGATGTGTGCCGACGGGAATCATTGTGGCCAGCACCCGCTCCATGTGAGGACAAACTATTCGGGAATGTCGGCGAGCTCAAGTTGCCTGCTGCTGTCTTGGGATCTATACTGAAGGTGAACGGTGAAGAGAAATCCACTCAAAGACTGAGAGATCATAATGTGCTTATCTTCGGCAACGATCATCATCATCATCACCATCACCATCATCACCATCACCATCACCATCATCATCATCATCATCATCATCATCATCATCATCATCATCATCAACAACAACATCATCATCAACAGCAACAACAACAACAGTATCCATGTATTTGTTGTAAACAGTCTCTTCCATGTGTATTTAAATCCATGGCCTATCGTGTGGGAGGGAGGACCATGTGGCTGGGTTGGTGAACACGTCTTCAGTGCGCCTGTGTGTGTATGTGTGTGTGTGTGTGTGTATGTGTGTGTGTGCGTGTGTGTGTGTGTGTATGTTTGTGTGTGTACTAGAGAAAGTAGCCAGACATATGACAACCCAGGAGAGGCGAGAGTCTGTCTACGCCAGCCTATCTCTCAACCACTCGAGCACACCAGTGCCACATTCCCCCAGCTCTCGTGTGGCTACACTGGCCAGACATACAACGGGGCACGAGTGCTGCAACAAGAACGAAACAAATACTAGAACAATTGTTCTAGTTCTGCAAAATGTGGAGCTAAAGACAGCCAAGTGATAACATTCGTTGATAAATGATTTATCTTCTTGCGCCGATCACCGGGGGGTATCCGGACTTTGTGGCAGTTAGCGTGAAGTGGTTTTATTTTTCCACCTTATCAATTCATTCCACGAGGCACCTCTCGAGGGAGATAAATCCTCCACGGGTGATATTGACACGCAACGCTTTGCGGGGACAAATATAGGACAGTCATAGAGGCAAATAGTCGAGAGAATGTCCGGAATCATAAGGAAGAGGTATAACTATTTCACTTTCCGGATAATTTATTATCTGTGTAAATTATTGTTTAGTTAAAACACATTATGAGTTGAGGAGGCAGTGGAGGAGGCGGTAAGACATTGTCCAGTTCCTGTTTGTGAAGGCCTAGCACTTCATAAACACATACAGTTTCCTTCTAGTGGCCTTGTTGTTGTTGTTGTTGTTGTTGTTGTTGTTGTTGTTGTTGGTGGTGGTGGTGTTGTTGTGTGAGACTGATCCCGTGTATGTTATATCCACGTTCTCCGTGACTTGGCTAAAGTTAGTTACTAGGTAGTCCTTTACAGGACGTCGCATTCAACCCATGCATTTATTGGCTGTTTGTGGTTTCTAGACAAGTTCACGTTCAATAGTTTGCCACTGTTTTCCGACCCACCGACGCTCATATCATTGCCCAAAACTCCCAACCTGGCACTAACCGCTGCATTGATGAGACACAGCGAAGTGTGAGTCTGAGCGCCAGCAAAGAAGAAGAAAAAGAAGTCTGCACGCCACCGGGTGACTCTACAGTTCCAGTTTCTCTAAAGGCAAACTTGTATAAGGCAACAGAATAGATCCACCATTATAGAAGGTAGGGCAGCCACGAGGTACTGACCACATCTCTCAACAAGTCCAGCTAGGCCTGGACACCTGGCCTGGGACCAGATGCACACAGGGGTCACACCAGCAGAGCTGAAGCTCTACGTCGCTCTACGCCGACATGAACAGGCTGGTTGGCTGGCTTCCAGGGAGATCACTGGAGTCGAGCAAGTGGGACGTGATATTGTCTGGAGTCGAGCAAGTGGGACGTGATATTGTCTGGAGTCGAGCAAGTGGGACGTGATATTGTCTGGGGTCGAGCAAGTGGGACGTGATATTGTCTGGAGTCGAGCAAGTGGGACGTGATATTGTCTATAAATCATCGCCGTCTGCATGAGGAACCACAAATCAAAGACTACACGCAGCTACAACTGATGGGATCAGGAATCCAGTTTTGCACTAGCAGGAAGGATCGTGGTAGAGGACGGAATAGAGAAGTGAGTAACCAGCTGGCTACTCGAGCTATAGGTATCAATATTCCCCGACATCTTCTGGGGGAGACAGGGAGCATATCGGCATGTGTCTAGTGCTGGACATTGGTGATGAATAACAGTTTGCGACATAAGTTTCCAGGAGTACACGTTAACAGCCGTGCCATGCTATGATACAGAGAGGCGGCCCCATCAGGCGGCACCAGAAGGAGGCGGCATATACAGCGAAATCAAAACACAACTTGAACCATTCAATAATTAAACATCTTTACCCAACGCCTTAAGGGGCGGTATTTCGAAGACTTGCAGCGTAGTGAGAAAGTCTACCGCACGGCCCTGTACACAGTAGTCCTTTGACTGGTTCCACGCCGCTTCTGTCATCTGCAGGTTTTGCTTGTCCCTGACCTAGTACAGCAGCTGGTTGGTCCCGTGGTCTAGTTCCCTGTGGGCCAACGTGTCTTCTCTTTCGGAAGTGTGTCCCACAAACACACAGTCCAGACTCTAAATGCTTACAACATGCAGGACAGTCATCTGCCGTGACAAATGTGCGCTTGATTGCCATTAATAATGACTCCCACAAATAACACGTCACTACATTTAACATAAACAACTTTACACACGCGGAGATAAATTAAGACCGAGCGTGTTTACATACAGGAAAGTGATGAATGATGTTTCACTAACTCACCAGGAACAACAAACGCTCTGCGTTATATGTCATTGCGCGAGGCTCTCACTTGTCAATGACCAGTCACATATCGTGAAATATCATTTCATTAGGGAATCCCCAGCATGTGTAACCCAGGGAACCCTTTAGTCAGACAGAAAGGATTCAGAACATTCAAGGCGAGTTGGGCATATGGTGCGAGACCTAGTTCGGTATAGCCCATCGACACTCGGCGGCTAATGTAGTCACATATGTGTGTGTAGATCCATCGACACTCGGCGGCTAATGTAGTCACATATTTGTGTAGATCTATCGACACTCGGCGGCTGATGTGGTCATATATTTGTGTAGATTTATCGACTCTCGGCGGTTGATGTGGTCACATATTTGTGTAGATCTATCGACTCTCGGCGGTTGATGTGGTCACATATTTGTGTAGATCTATCGACAATCGGCGGCTGATGTGGTCACTTATGTGTGTAGATCTATCGACACTCGGCGGCTGATGTGGTCACATATGTGTGTAGATCTATCGACACTCGGCGGCTGATGTAGTCACATATGTGTGTAGATCTATCGACACTCGGCGGCTGATATGGTCACATATTTATGTAAATCTATCGACACTCGGCGGCTGATGTGGTCACATATTTATGTAGATCTATCGACACTCGGCGGCTGATGTGGTTACATATTTATGTAGATCTATCTACACTCGGCGGCTGATGTGGTTACATATTTGTATAGATCTATCGACACTCGGCGGCTGATGTGGTTACATATTTATGTAAATCTATCGACACTCGGCGGCTGATGTGGTCACATATTTATGTAGATCTATCGACACTCGGCGGCTGATGTGGTTACATATTTATGTAAATCTATCGACACTCGGCGGCTGATGTGGTTACATATTTATGTAGATCTATCGACACTCGGCGGCTGATGTGGTCACATATTTGTATAGATCTATCGACACTCGGCGGCTGATGTTGTCACATATTTGTATAGATCTATCGACACTCGCCGGCTAATGTGGTCGCCTTTACTTACCAAACCATCCCCCGGTATGCATTTTAGACTGAAGAACTTTCACAAATACACTCCGAAACTGACTCAAACCCAGCGTCGCCGGCCGGCAAGTGAGTGGCTTGTCGTTTTAATAATTTCAGTGTGTACACCAGACTTACATATCTTACATAGACAGACAGATAGACAGACTGTAGGATATGCAGACAGAGAGACAGACAGAGTAGGATATGCAGACAGACAGACACAGACAGACAGATAGAGTAGGATATGCAGACAGACAGACAGACAGACAGACAGACAGACAGACAGACAGACAGACAGACAGACAGACAGACAGACCACCTAAGGTTATTTGAATTCCCGGACACATAAATAAGCAATCAGGAACTAATTTACACCTGTATACGATAACAAACTAGATAATGGAGAGAAAACATAAACGAGTTGCATACCTGTTCATTCTTGGCCTTGATTTAGTGCCCTTCGCTTTTATATTCCCCTTTAATGCTTTGGTAATCTAATCAGCTGGTAATAATTAATTTAATTACCAGTTAATTTGAGGACTGAGATTGCCCCACCAACCCCCGACTCCATCCCGCTCTCACCACGAGACATTTTACATGTTATGTTCACGTCAGAATATAAGCACACTAGTTGTCTTGTTCTTGCGACTTCTCTGTCTGTCTGTCTGTCTGTCTGTCTGTCTGTCTGTCTGTCTGTCTGTCTGTCTGTCTGTCTGTCTGTCTGTCTGTCTGTCTGTCTGTCTGTCTGTCTGTCTGTCTGTCAGTCCGTCCGTCCGTCCGTCCGTCTGTCTCGCTTATTTGGTCAGCCTGCCCATGTCCATCCTCTACATCCATAGAAGAAGTCCAATGCCTTCCTGCTCAGAATTTCTTCTTTCTCTCCATACATAGAATGTGGAGGCAATAAGGCCTTTAGTCGTGCGTGTTGTTTTAAACACACACACATACACAGAGAGATAGAAAGAGAGAGAGAGAGAGAGAGAGAGAGAGAGAGAGAGAGAGGGGGGGGGGGGAGAGAGAGGGAGAGGGAGAGAGTGAGAGAGAGAGAGAGAATGAGAGGGAGAACATGAGAGACTTGTATTTGTTTTACTATACGCTTTTCTAGTCTAGAATATAGAAGGGACAAGACATTGCAATCTCTTGCAAGAAGCGCGTGCACACACACACACACACACATACACACACACACACACAAAATACAGACGCACATGCAGACATCTATACAGGCACACACACACTAACACATTAACACGCTACATTTACACACACTACGTTTACACACTATACATTTACACACACTACATTTACACACAATCATATGTTGGTTTGCCTGCCAACAGTCATCGTAACTATCACAGAGGATCGACCCCCTGACACTCACGGCAGCATGCCAATTGGCTAACTCTATAACACAAGAACTCGGCTATCACATACTTAGAACGCAGACACTGATTTGTCGAGCCAGGTCCTCGCGTGGACTCACACCCATACCGCCCACACAAGAAGCCCGGGTCTGGCTGCGCGACCACATCGTGATTCTACATGACCGATCATTATCTTCCCGAAATAGCCGCATGGTATCGCTGTGGCGAGGGTGTAATATACGCAATTTGCAGTTCCGCATATCGCGTTCGAAACCCAGCTGCGGGCGATTTGGAATCAAACCTCCTTGCGTTGATGTTCATACAATGGTAAGAGTGCCGGTAGTTCAGAAAGCAATGGCAAACTATTGCATGTAAACTTGCCAACAGATCACATATAGCTAAAAATCCTGGGATTGACTGCAACGTCCATATAGAATACAAAACTAAATATAATGATGGTGTTTGGGATTGTAATTTGTCGCTAATTGATTAAGACTGACCTCCAGCTGTAATTTCCACCACATGTTAACACACAGATGACCAGAAGTGACTTATAGAAATATGTGCTCCAATACAAAGCGTGCATGTGACTTAGTCTGGGCTCGTGACAGCTCTAAGTGGCGTGTGGTACATGTGTGGTGATTTCTGAGCCATGTGAAGTCGTGTGCGGTATTCCGATCCTTGTCCACTCCTCGAGCCGTATATGTGTATGATGCCACGCCAGTATGTATATAGACCACTAGACACTCGAGCCTAGGGGGTCAGTCTCATCGGTGGCTTTTACTTCCAGAACATTTCCTGGTTCACGTTTTAGACCGCATAGAACTGGAAGCTCATGTCTATAAACAAAAAAGTCGCACCTCATTTGTGATTCGAACCCATAGCCACCGGCCGGTGGGCAACCATGCTAGCCGCTGCACGTCCACGACTGACCATCGCACCATGTACAAGGCGTTAAACTAGAAAATAAACCTCATTTGAAAGTTTCTTACCTTGATCAACTTATTCCCCCTGCCAGGCACAAGTTATCGGTCTTGGATGACGGAATCGATGGACAGAAATCGAACTCTGACAATCAGATCTTGCAGTGTGGTCAATACAGAACAACGGTGCGAATTCTTAATCATCTATGCTTTCATTAAAAGTTAAATATCCAACTTAAGTTATGATTTCACCAGTTGACATGATGAATATTTATACTAGTACAAGGAGGCGTGGCCACGACAGTAATAACTGTGATTGGCAAAATTATTAGCCAATCAGTAATTCCTTCTGTAAGCTCCTATAACTTTTTTATTTTTTTTTATTTTGTTTAAGAAAAAAAAAAAAGAAAAACCGGATATAGTACAGGAAACTCTACGTACTCCAGCCGAGGACTACGCTGTCTGACTGAAATAGTTATGGTGATCCGTGTGTGTCATCTACATAAAATGTATGTCAGCAGTGTTTTTTTTTCCGCATATCCTTTACAGGACATCGCTGTCAACAGCAGCATCTTTCAACTGTCTGTTGATTTCTTGGCAAGATTACGCTCAGTAGGTTGCCATTGCTTTCTGAGCGACCGGCTCAGTTACCCCGCAAGTCACCAGCGGGGGTCGAACCGCTCCCAGCTCTCGCCCGCTAGGAGACTCTGCGTGATAAACGGGATTACGCAGAAAGTGTTGTAACCCCTCGGCCAGAGAGACCGGCGTCAGCAGTGTAATAGAATATAATTCAACCCAGAGAACATCTTCCGGGAGTCTCATGGGCGAAGTGGCTGTGAAGGTTGTGTGTTCGATTCCTGCCCAAGTCGTTCGGTTCACGAGTGCAACTTTCTCGGAGACTCCTGGGGGTCGTCGCTGGAGCTACAGAGTTCGTGCTTTATGGCTAAGTTTTACATTCAATTCGATTGCTTGCAAATTGCCCACAGTTGTGTTTTTAACACGGTATGCGGGATTTAGAAATGCATTCATAACTCCTTCGACACAGAACCGACTGCCGTAAGAGACTGAGCCTTTGTAACAATGGTAAGAGCGTTGGGCGTTCAGGAAGCCATGGCAAACTACTGAAGGCAAACTGGCCTTGTAAAACACAAACATTCATCAACTACTGTGAGTGATTGCAACGTCCTGCAAGGACATGAACCTAACTTCATTTGTGTGTTGAGTTTCTCATTTTGGCTTTCATTGTATTTTGAGCATTTGCCTGTAACATTACATTGCTCTGTTTTCAAGGAAGTTGTTGTTGTTGTTGTGTACTACTTGTTAGGACAACAGGGGAGCAGATGAGGGTGTCCGTGACGATACGGTCAAGCTGTCTGTCTCCCGTCCCGAGGGTCAAGGCTTCGTTCTCCGACTACACCAGTTCGTTCACGAATGCAATTTTTCAGAGACCCCGTGGTGGTAGGTGCACGTCGCTGCACTGTTGGTGCTCTGTTCCACACACTAGGCACGTCGCTCCACTGTTGGTGCTCTGTTCCACACACTAGACACGTCGCTCCGACGTTAGTGCGTTGTTCCAGGCTCTACATCTGTACTTGTTGTGGTATACCGTCAGTTGGTAGCCTAGTTATTTTGCTGAACCATTTCACTTGCTATTTTTCTGATAAAATCTAGCGCTACTATTTAAAAGAAATAGTTACTTACATGTCACTTACAGAACGTAGCAGTCAATCCCAGCATTTCTTGGCTGTTCGTGATTCCTGGGCAAGTTTACGTTCAGTAGTTTGACATTGCCTTCTGAACGATCGGCACCCATACTATTTAATAAAACACCAACACAGCTGTGTTTTGAGCACGGGTGTGCGGGATTTATGAACCACGCCCGTAACTTCTTCTCCGCGGTACCCCCGCTTTAGACCTGATTTCATAATTTCTGATTTTCTCTATTCTTGATTTTCTCTATTCTTGATTTTCATATTCTTGATTTTCTCTATTCTTGATACATTGAATATTCTTCTCGGGAATCCCATTTCCGTTGTCGTATCTGTTTTGTTGTTGTTTTTTTTCTTTTTTTTTTCTTTTCTGAGCTTCATTCTTTTTCTTCGAGCAATAGTTGCCAAGTTTTTAATGCATATCAACGTGTAATGATAATATCTTAGGAAGGTGAGGCAATGTACGATAAACTGCTTCACTGGACTGTCCGTTGTAAAACAGAGGCGAATCAGTTTGTACACACTGCCTACAATGTAGATCCGAACACATGCACATCAGGTCACAGGCAGCAGTACTAGCTACTCCACACAGCCAGCTACTGTAGCAGAATATACTATAGATGGATATGTAAAGACTAGCGTGATAACAAAATGTCAAAATCGACGTTTCTGCCAAATAGCTCTCATAGATAGATATTATAAGAATATATGTTTACTCAAAACAACCAGTCACACGATGCAAAGTTCAAAACGAAACAACAAAACAGAGGAATTGAATGGAGGCGAAGTATGTACATATGCGTCAAATGTTTTCAAGCTACTATAGTGAGGAAAGAAACTAGCTATATCAGTTCGTAAAACGCAATCTAGCGTTTTCTAATTCCACATCAAATCCCGCATTAGCTACAGCAGGACTCTAAAAGTTAAAAGTGGTAGTATGGAACACCATACTTTTTTTCCAACCACAAAAGAACAAGCCACAATGGCTGACAGTACCCGCGACGCGCAGCAACAAGGTGCGCTATGTCCCCCGCGCACTGTCACCAGTCAGTACAGGTATCCCTGCTCACACGGTCACGTCTGTGAATTCATTACTGATACCTGCCCACGTGATATCTAGTCTCCAAATGTGTTTGTTTCCACGTGCGTGACGGCGGGTTTCCCATAGTAAATACGTCGTTCTCCCGGCATTGACAACTCCGTGTGAGTCAAACAGGCAGGCCCCAGTGAGCCAGGCAGTGATGTAACCGTGGCCGAATTGCGTGGATGTAGTTTTATTTGGCTTCGGTTGATAAACAAGCCACTCCCTTTACGTTTCGTCCGGATCTATTTTTGTCCTACCTTCCCATTGCTTGCATCTATGATCCTTGTTGAATCATTCATGCGCCGTCTCCACAATGAAGTTTGGCGGTAATGGATCTACAACCCTTTTGTTTCTGTTTTGGCTGTACACGTTAATTGAAGAGTTTGTGGTGTGCAAACAGGCATACAGACAAGACACGAAAGTTATGGTATATCTATTTATCATCATCACCATCATCATCATCATCACCATCATCATCATCATCATCATCACCATCATCATCATCATCATCATCATCATCATCATCATCATCATCATCATATGCAATGCCGAAAAGCTTGGGAGGTCATATTTCACGATCACCAGAGTCGTTGATCATCCCAGTCTCGACCCTGCCACGTGGCCAAGCCATCCAGGTATTTGCTGCTTTGCCTTCCTCTTGTTCTCTTCCCCTCGATCTTGCCAGTTGTCACCAAGTTCTCTAATTTATTTCTTCTCATAACATGTCCAAAAACCTGTGACTGTCTACGTCTAATGTCTCTAATCAGTTTACGATCTTCATTTGTTTCTTGAAGGACTTGTTCATTGGTTTTTCTGTCTGTCCATGGTATTCTTTGCAATTTCCTCAGAAACCACATTTCCACAGACATCAGATGTTTTCAGCTTGTCTGCTCATTGTCCACGCTTCACATCCATACACAAGTACAGGATATATGTAGCACCTTAACACTCTTTTTCTTGTTGCAAATGACATCTTTTTATTGGTCAGTATGTTTTCCATCTTACAAAAGGCTATCTTTGCTATGGCGATTCTTGTTCTGATCTCTTAAAGCTATCTCCCATCAGATGTTATGACTGTTCCGAGATAATTGTACCGATTCACTTGTTTAAGAATATGCCCATTTGCTTGTTTATTACATTGTGGCAATTTTTTTTTCTTCGTAGTGACGACCACAATCTGTCTTCTTACAATGTAATTCTAACCCTAGTTGTTCACCGTGTGCAACAACCGCATCTACTAAATGTTGCAGGTTCTGCTCATTGTCTGCAATCAAGACTGCATCATCTGCATACATAAAGTTATTGATGATTCCCCCTCCCCAAGGTGATTCCTCTAATTTCTTCTACATTTCTGAAAATATGTTCACTGTAATGGGGAAAAAAAGATTTCGAGACATTACACATCCTTGTCACACACCTTAATAGGTTGATATTGTCCCACTTCATTATCAATCCTTATGGTAACTTGTTTCCAATAAACGTGTTTTACAAGTCTAAGGTCTTTCCCAACCAATTTGTAGATCTGCAAGCATCCTCATCACGTCGACATGATCTGTGATCTTATATTTATCATTGTACACAATTCGCTTCGCATTTATTTATTTGTTTAAGTATTTGTTTAAGTATTTG
The DNA here is from genome assembly GCA_014155875.1 of Cepaea nemoralis. Classification (NCBI taxonomy): domain Eukaryota; kingdom Metazoa; phylum Mollusca; class Gastropoda; order Stylommatophora; family Helicidae; genus Cepaea; species Cepaea nemoralis. Next base: position 12,011 of record JACEFZ010014315.1, on the reverse strand, counting down.
TTTAAGTATTTGTTTAAGTATTTGTTTAAGTATTTGTTTATGTATTTGTTTATGTATTTGTTTATGCATTTGTTTATTGGTCCAGATATCACTGTTCATTGAACTCGGACGTTGTTGAGAGGTGCGCGGTGTCCGCCTCGTGTTCAGAAGGTCCCGGTTAAATCCCTGCATAGCGGTGGGAATGTTTGCCAAGTTAGTTAGTTAGTCTTTCCTCTTGAGCCTAAGGTGGCGCATAGGGCAGAAGTCCTGTCTCTCCATGCCTGGCGGTTCGCTGCTATCTGTTGTAGATCTTGGATATTTACTTGGCCATTGAATGAGCCTTCTCTAATGATGGTTCTACGCAGGGTCTCTCTTGGTCTTCCCCGTTTTCTTTTCCCTACCGGTGACCATATGAGGGCTTGGTAGGGGAGTCTTGTCTTGTCCATTCTGAGTACATGGCCGATGTAGTTCCAACGGCGTCTTCTTATGAAATTGGATACTGTATCTTGCTTAATCTCTTGTCTTATTTGCGAATTGGTTCTGAAGTCTGTCCAGTGGATGTTTAGAAGTCTTCTAAGACATTTGTTCTCAAAATTGTCTAATTTTTTATCTAAAGCTACCGTTGATTTCCAACTTTCACATCCATACGTTAACACTGGAATCACACAAGAGTTGAAGATTTTAAGTTTTGTGTGTTTGCTGAGTGTCTTTGACTTCCAGATGTTTGACAGTTTATTGAAGGCACTAGATGCCAGTGCGATTCTAGTTGATATTTCTGGTGTTGAGTCCCCTGTGGATGTCATTTTGCTTCCTAGGTATGTGAAGCTGTTGACTTTTTCAAGAACGTAGCTGTTCAATTTGGTCTCATCTGCACTGTTGGTAAGATCAATAGTCTTTGTTTTTGTGGTGTTAATTTGGAGACCAATTTGCCCTGAAACATTTTGGAGGTGGTTTATTTTCTCTTGAGCATCCGGATGTGTTGAACTCAAAAGCACTATGTCGTCGGCAAAGTCCAGGTCTTCTAGAATGTTGTCAACCCAATGGATACCCATATTTGTGTTGCTTGTGCATTTGCGCATGACCCAATCGATAGCTATTCCAAAAAGCATCGGTGATAAGACACAACCCTGTTTCACTCCTGTTTCGACTGAGAACCAGTCAGAGTTGCCTGTTTCTGTTCTTACGCAGCAACGTGTCTCTTTGTAGAAAGATTTTATGACGTTGGTATATTTGGCAGGAAAACCATAGATGTTAAGTAGATTCCAAAGTGAAGGACGGTGGATGCTGTCGAAGGCTTTTTGAAAGTCGACAAAGTTTGTGATTAATTTCGACTGGAATTCTACGGAGTCTTCAATGATTATTCTGAGGGTGAAAATGTGGTCTATGCATGACCGTTTTGGTCTGAAGCCTGCTTGTTCTTCTCTGAGCCTTTCATCTATCGCCTTTTTCAATCTCTCAAGTAACATGCTACAAAAAAGTTTTCCTGGTACTGACAATAGAGTGATACCACGCCAATTATTGCAATCAGACATATCGCCCTTTTTAGGCAGTTTGAAAATTACACCATCTTTCCACTGTTGTGGTGGAGATTCGCTTTGCCAGATTTCATTGATCAGCTGTAACAAACGTTGTAAGGTGTTCTCATCTGCTGCTTTGAGCATTTCTCCTGAGATTTCATCTCAAGACCATTGCTATAACATATCATACGCACCCCTGGTCTTTGGGTAGTAGTTCAGACACCAAACCTTCTGGGATAAGGGCCAATAACAGGAGGTCGGTTGTGCCAGTCGTGCACGTGAAACATCCCGTGGCAATTGGAAATCGCAGACAGTAAGCCGTGAGACTGGAGTTATCGCGGGGCGGGCTTCACACCAAGGAGGATTTTGTCCTGGCAAAATTGTTTTCAGAACTATTCATGGATGCTTCTTCTCTTCCTCCATTCACCCTAGTGAAGAGTTGGTGGGAGATGCAAGGATATCTTATTCGCTCTTTGTAATGCGACTTTGTTAAGTTGGAATTTATTTCTCTAAGGTTATTTGTAATACTATCACTTCATCTTTTATGAGGTTTTACTGAGCTGCTTGATTGGTTTTAGACCTAGTCATCTTCTACTTTCTTCATTCCTAATTCTGTCTCTTAGTCAGATATGACTGAGCCACCGTATGACAGCAGATGCTACTACCTGCTTCTGTTAGCGCCGAATGTTGGGCGTCGCTTACCAAACCCGACACCCCACATTGTGCCAACGGCTTCGGGGGGAAGAGCGCAATTGGGAGGGTACAAGCCTTATCTTAGTGTGAGGAAATGCAACCTAAAGACTTAATGTCATGGCAGGGCAGACCAGGCCCTAAGCCTTGGTTGGTAACTGGTCTAAGATCGAAGCTCCAACAGGCGGACAGTCAGAGCATTGCTTTGCTGACCCGGCAGCTTCTGCAGCTTGTCTTAGTTTAGTTTAGTTTAGTTTAGTTTAGTTTAGTCAACGGATCAACATCATGGCACACGGGTATAACCCATAAGTGCTCCGTTCTACTCCTGACTGAAGCCTGAGTATGGAGAATCTTAGCTCAGTGCACGAACTCCGTAGCACCGGCGAGGATCCTGAAATACTTTGTGTAGATTTTTAACTCGAAATTTTGCCCGGGCAGCACCGTTAGGCTACTCTTTTTCGATTTCCAACTGCCAAGGGATTTTTCACGTGCGCAACAATACACACGGGCGTCCGATCTCACTACCCAGAGACCAGGGGAAATTTTGTTTCTAGAAGTCCACGTGACAAAATCCCGGGCCTCATCGAGGCTTGAACCAGAGACCCCCAGCACTCGAGGCAGACACCATACCTCGAGACCACTCCAGACGTATTGGTGCCACCTTTCCTCTGGAGTAAACTAGACAGGCCGAGAGAGGAATCAAGCTGCATGGGCAACTCATGATCTCTAAATTGGACCCACTCCCATCTCTATCCTCTTGAGCATGCTCATTGAGTCGCTAAGGAAACATGCCCTATTGAATGTCTGTGTCTCGAGCCATGTTATTGCTTTACTACTATGCTGGTTGGAAGAGCCGAATGTATGACAGGCCTACCTGCCCAATTTGTGAACCTTTGAAGATAATTTTAATTCTTCTTACCATAATGGAGTCGATGATGTATGGGTCACATCATTGAAGCCATGGTCCTCTAATAATCCCATTAGGCTTAAAATTGAACGCCAGTTAACAAACTCTCTGGCTTGCATCCATCCTGCTGGCATCAATACTGTTGTGGATGCCACTGTATAACTCTGCTGACTTTCCTCCATATATTAATATCTGACTGTTTACACATCTTTGGCCACACATATCCTATCTGACACCTTGGCAGCTGAACTGTACTCAATCTTGGTAGTATGAAAGTACCTTTTAAAACCAGTTTGGACCCAACTTGTGTGCCTTCTTGACAACAGAGGAGTTGTGTTTACATATTATTTTATCATGTTGTGGTTTTTCTCCTTATATCTGTTTGTGTTGTCCTGTCCTTGAAAAAGATTCTTAGAATAGAAACGTCGGTTTTATGTGGTGTCCTATAATATATATTTGTATTATATTACTTCGTTATTATATATGTGTTGATTGTTTCTGGTTTTGGATAATTTTCACTCTGTTTTCACCTTTATGAAGTCCACTGTAAGGTATGTACATTGTGTTTGTGGTTAGTATGTTTCATCTATTCGTAGGAGATACATATACCTAACTGTTTGTTAGTCATGTTGTTATATCCTGCTGCAGCCGTTGCTTCTCTTCTTTTTAAGATAAAGTACGTTCGTTCGTTCTCTCTCGATCTCTCTTTCTCCATGACGTATTCGCCCCTCCAGTTTCCTTTTTTCCTTCATGCTCTCTCTCTCTCTCTCTCTCTCTCTCTCTCTCTCTCTCTCTCTCTCTCTCTCTCTCTCTCTCTCTCTCTCTCTCTCTCTCTCTCTCCCCAACCCTCACATTATCTCCCTTTCTATTTTACTTCCTTCCTTCTGTCCTTCCACCCCCCCCCCCCTCTCTTTTGATTCCCCCCTCACACCCCTCCCTTTCTCTATCATCCGTCTTGAGTTTCAATGTTTGATGATGCTGTGGGCGTTTCAATGATACGGGCAGAGCGGAGGCGATAATGAGGATTGGTCCTGTTCTGGTCTTGTTCTGCCACAGATGAGGCAGGCATGCTCTCTAACCCTCAGGTGTTATCCAGAATCTGGCCCGCCAGCAGGCACTCTCCAGCCTGTTGCCATGTTCCCATTGCTCGCGCCAGATGGCGAGTTACCTGTGGCTAATTTTAACAGTGTCGATTACAAATTAAACTGGTTTCAGTTGAGCCACATTCTCGGGGGATTACCGAGGCTGTGGAGAGGGCTTCAAACGGCTGTCGGTTGTTTCCGAGAGCCTACAATCCAGTACGAAGAGAGCTATTTAAATGTGCTGTTCCACACACAGCAGTCGCACACACACACACCGACATAAATCACAGAGAGATTTGGTTGCTAAATTTGAAAAGACCAGTTGTCTCAAGATTATGCAGTTTATTTCCCTCTTTGCCCTTTCCTATTATAATTAAAGCAAAAGAATTAACTGTTGTTAAAACCATATTATTTTCATATGGTGATAAAAGTTCTTAGGAGTTATATTGAGTCAATCCTGATTTATGGAATCCTGATTTATGGAAACGAATCGTAGACAATCAGCAGAGACGTGAGAAATTACGTGCAGACTTCAGAGATGTGGTTCTATGGAAGAATGATGAACAGCGTGGACGGAGAGAAAGAGTAATAAAGACATCCTGAAAGGGGTCAACTCACAAAGAGAACTGACTACTTGCATCAGAATAAGACAGTCCGCATTCTCTGGGCTTGTCAAGAGAAGGGGAAATGCCACCGTCAGGAAATGATTAATGCTTTAGGAAAATACGGAATAGATAAAGTTACCAGACTCCTGAATACAATATATGATACTGGAGATATACCTCATGAATTATGTAATTCTGTATTTATTGCATAAAGTTAGAGGGAAAATACAACCTGAAATAGGGGAAGAACAATGAGGGTTTGTAGAAGGCAAGGATACAGTAAATGTTGTGTATATACCGAGAACAATAACTGAACGTTCTATAGAAGTAAACAAAGATTTAAACCTTTGCTTTATTGACCACACAAAGGCTTTCGACAAAGTGAGACATTTAAATATTGAGCACAACCCACTACTGGCAACGCCGATCGCATTCTGGTATGAACCTAAGGCCTATCCAATAGGCCTTAGGTTCATACCAGAATGCGATCGGCGTTGCCAGTAGTGGGTTGTGCTCAATATTTAAATTTCAAATCCCGAAACAACCACATAATCAAAGTGAGACATGTCGACATGATAAGGATGCTTGAAGATATACAAATTGATGGAAAAGACCTTAGACTTGTTTAAAAAAAACATATATTGGAAACAACAAGCTGCCATAAGAATTGATAATGAAGTAGGTCAATATCAGCCTATTAAGAGAGACAGGGATGTGTAATGCCTCCAGATCTTTTTTCCCTGTACAGTGAAAATATTTTAAGAAATATAGAAGATATGGAAGGAATCAACATTGGGGGACGATGCATCAATTACATTAGATATAAAGATGATACAGTCTTGATTGCAGACAATGAACAGGACCTGCAAAATTTAGTAGATGCGGTTGTTACACACAGTGAACAACCAGGGTTAGAATTGAATTGTAAGAAGACACAGATTATGGTCGTCACTAGGAGGGAAGGAATACCACAATGTAATATACAAGTAAAAAGGCATATTCTTAAACAAGTGAATTGGTACAGCTATCTCGAACAGTCATAACATTTGATGGGAGATGCCTTGAAGAGATTAGAGCAAGAATTGCCATTGCGAAGGAAGCCCTTTGCAAGATGAAAAACACACTGACCAATAAAAAGATGTCAATTGAAATGAGAAAAAGAGTTGAAGTGCTACATAGAACATGTACTTTCATATGCATGTGAAGCGTGGACAATGAGCAGTCAAGCTGAAAACATTTGATGGTTGTGGAAATGTGGTTTCTGAGGAAAATGTAAAGAATACCAAGGACAGACAGAAAAACCAATGAACAAGTCGTACAAGAAATAAATGAAGATCGTAAACTGAATAGAGAAATTAGACGTAGACAGTCACAATTTTTTGGGCATGTTATGAGAAAAAATAAATTGGAGAAACTTGGTGACAGCTGGCAAGATCGAAAGGAAGAGACGAGGGGAAGACCAAGAAGTAAATACCTGGATGACTTGGCCACGTGGCATGGTCGAGACAGAAACACGGAGCTGATCTATGACTCTGGTGATCGAGTGAGATGGCAAAACATGACCTCCCATGCTTATTGGCGTGGCACATGATGGATGGAACCATCGTCACTTGTCGTCATCTGTGGAGTGAAGAGAGGAAACGTATTGTCCAAAAGGGAGGATAAACCTGTTTCACATTCTGTTTATAATGTGAGAATCTAGTCTTTCCCCTGAACGAAAGAAGAAATGAAAGTGGTGTCGTGTCATGTCTGCCTTGATAGGTCAACCGTTAGTTAGGCCGGATAGGAAAATGGCTAGAGATCTCTCAGTGTTCTGTTCCGTTATTTCTTCTGTTCTCTTTCGGATTGTGTATCTTTGTAAGAGGTAGGGACTCACCTTAGGAACTCACTTGAAATCTAACTCCTAGGGCGAATAGAAATCGATTGACTCCTTTCTAGGGGAGTTTAATGAAATTCATCTTCTCAGTACCATGTGACGTGTCAGGACCCAGAGCTTTCCGTAGATTTAGCCTCAATGAGTTGCAGCGGTTTCTTCTAGGGCCGTGCCGTGCTATGATACAGAGAGACGGCGGCATCAGGCGGCACCGGAAGGGGGCGGCATAAGAAGGCGGCATTGTTTTAAGGGGAAAAAATCATTTAAGGGGCAGCATTTCGAAGACTTGCATCATTCTGAGAAAATCTACCGCACGGCTCTGGTTTATCCTGTCCTCATTTATTCTGTCCATATTTCTTGTATAATATACAAGAATGACTGGTTCTGAGAAGATCACTTATCACTATTTCGAGTCTATTTTAGGAATCCTGTGGGAAGCCGGTGTTCTGAGTTGTATATCTTTATAAGTAAATGGTCTCTTATCTAAGATAATAAGGTCTTCTTGTGGCAGATCACATTTTGACCTGATTACATAGATCTGAAGGGATATAGCTTGTTGGTAGTGGATAATGTTGGTGAAGAGCAAAGTCTGGATACGGCTGGGGATATTCACCCGTGTTGCTGTTTGTTTCAGGGTCCCCCTGGATGTTTCATACATGTTGGGGTGATTTACTGTCACTCTATGTTTCTCAGAGTGTGAAAGAAGATCACCCCGTGTTTAACTATACAACATACAACATACCGATGGTATAACGGGAAATAAAAGCCAGGTCGTCGTCAGACATGACTGAGCTACCGTATGACAGTGTAGACGGTTCTACCTGCTGTCTGTTAGCGCCGAATGTTGGGCGGCGCTCACCAAACCTGGCACCCCCCCCCCCCCCCAAATTATGCCATCGGCTTTGGGTGGAGGAGTGCAATTGGGAGGGCGCAAGCCTCACCCTAGTGCGAGGAAATGCATCCTATGACTAAATGTCATGGCAGGGCAGACCAGATCCTAAGCCTTGGTCGGCAACTGGTCTAGGATGGATGCTTCCACAGGCGGACAGTTAGAGCATTGCTTTGCTGATCCGGCAGCTTCTGTAGCTTGTCATCTTCCAGATGTATTAATGTTACATTTCCTCTGGAATAAGCTAGGCAGGCCGAGAGAGGGGTCATACTGCATGGGCAACATATGGTGCCCTTGCCTTATACACGAATCGACATTGTTCTTCCCCTATTTCAGGTTGTATTTCCCCCCTAACTTTGTGCATGATATTTCTAGCAAATTCTGCGTGATGTGGCTCATTATATTCGTTATTCGATGTTGATCACATTCCAAGGCTCCTGATTTCTTTGGAATTGCTATAAATATACTATGTACATAATGCAGGGGGTATATCTAAAGTTCATATATTGTGTTAAGTAGTCTGGTGACCTGGTCTACTCCATATTCTTCTTGGAGCTTTGGAGTCATTTGTTGTTTACTTTGCATTTGGCTTCGTGCACTTTTGACACGCTAATAATGACACTGTGTCAAGTTAATATAAAAGTATGAATATTAAATTATGTAGACACTATCATGACGGAGAAGATGAAAAAAAGAAAAAAAAAACGTTTAGACATTAGAAGAGAGGTATACATTCAATTGACAAACTATCGTCTATCAAGACAAGCTGCTTGTCATTATGGAAATATACCATGCAAAAACGCCATTAGCTAAGAGCCAGTGGAAGACAGAAATACATAAAAGGATAGCTAAGACCCTGGCATGGTCGGGACAAGACCACAGATCCGACCCGAGACATCAGCGGTGACGTGAGGTATCAAACCATGACCTCCCACGCTTCTAGACTTATGACGACAATGATTATAATGAATCATAATTAATTACATAAACTGTACAGTGGAGGACATGTATTCTCACCACCATTTGTGAAAACTTGTGACAAATCTAGGCGTAATTAATCTTTGCTCGGAACAAGTGTATATGGTAATGCATCCGCGTTCATAGTACAGTAGCACTTCATTAATTTACTGTTCCGGTTCACACGTCACTCGGAACACTGCAATCCGCGAAGCGGTGTGGTCTCTGCCTTAAAACAGAGAGACCATCCAGAGGAAGAAGCTCATGACGTCTGCTGCCATGAGACATCGACTTAACAACCCTCCATTCATCATCTATGGGGTCAAATGTACACTTTGAGCGTCTTCTGCCAATTTTGTGTCCGACAACAAGCGCGGGTCAGCTTAGGTGTGATGACGCAATGCCGACACTTCCAAGAGATTGACCTAGAAGATATCCACGTTAAAGATATGCGATTTCATTCACACAAGTAAACTAGTGGAAGTTTTGTGTTTCCGTCTAGGGGCCTGTCCTTGTCCTTGTTACAGTTTGCAAACTTGTAGTTATTTGTAACAAGATTAACTTGTTCGCATTCAAGTTCCACTTACTATAAATAGAATGACGTAATGGTGAGAAATAACTTTTGTTTACATTTGTGGGATAGTTTGTTGTCGTCAGTGTCTGTGAGCAATAACACATAAGGCGGGTTGTGAGTACTAACTTTGTTAACTTCCTTTGACGGTTGGGTAAAGGCTGTGGGAATATTCCACGACACTCCTTGACTGTCTGAGGAACTTGTGTAGGTCATCATGGAGCAGAGTCTTGGAGCGTCATTTACTGTTCACAGTGAGTCTGTCTTCGTGCACTTAGGCACGTTAATTAGGACACTGTCAATTAACACAATCTCACGAAATAGATACTCATAGGCACCTGCGTGATGGAGAAGATGTTCACAGAAACGTTTAGACATTAGAAGAGACATTAGACAGCACAAATGATGGAGAAGACGTTCACAGACATGTTAAGACATTAGAAGATATATTTTTTGGGGGGCATATCCTTTACTGTCAACACCCGCATCTTTCAGCTGTATGTTGATTTCTTGGCAAGATTACGCTCAGTAGTTTGCCATTGCTTTCTGAGCGGCCGGCTCACATAAACCGTAAGTTACCGATGCGATTCGAACCACTGCTGATTCTCACCGTCATCACGTCACCGACGAGAGTATACGAGAATGATGGAGAAGACGTTCACAGACACGTTAAAACATTAGAAGAGATATTAGACAGCACAAATTATAAAACGTCATCAACAGACCATAATTTTAAGAAAGACTAGCAGCATTATTTGGTCATGTGATGGGAATAGAGGCACTTAAGAACATTGTGGCGACTGGAAAGATCAAGGAGAAGAGAGTTAATGGAGAACATCGTTGCCACACCGTTAGTTCTTCAACATTATGATTCTTCATTTATGAACCCAACAGCATGTATCAATCGATTTGGGCTCAACGATAACTGAGTCAAGGTAATAGCAACTGAAGCCAACTGTGAACTTAAAAGACGAAGTTAACTTCTGGGTAGAACAAATACGAAAGCTGCTTTAATCTGACAGCTGACAGTGGTGGTTGTAACAAATATCTCCTTGTGCTTGTAAACTGCCTGTTATTGCCAGGCGGGCATTTACGTTATATGTACACTAAGATAATACAATCAAACCTGTTAAAAATGTTCGCCATTATTGCTACACCTCTGTACACATCCTTCTTTCATTCCCACCGACTGACTTCTCTGCTGCACAGATTCTGTCTAGGTTCCTGCCCGCTGTTTCTGCATTCGTGGCGCTGTTAATCTTCTATGACATCCTTTCATCTGTTGTTAACTTTATAGCCACTGCTAAAATGCCAACAATTCCGTAGCCACACTAATTTGCTCAAGAATCAAAATACACGGCCTTCTCTGTCGAGAACCCCACAAAGTCTGTTTGTTGTTACTTGACGTCAGCGTAACGTTTCCCTGTTGACAACTTGTCTCCTAGTTTCTCTGAGCTTTTGGCTTATAGGATTCTCTACGTTCGGGCACCCGCTGTATGGCAGTATGCCCCCTCCCCTTTAAAATGATGCAATCATTTTCTACCTCGCGACCACTAAATCCTGACAAATAGCAGTTCCGACATAATGAGTAATATGCTATGCTAAGTACGACGTTATGGAGCCCTATTAATCACCCACAAAATAAATAAAAAAAATTATTATATGACGGGAACGCACCCCTGTTACAATCCCACGGTAGACGTCGTGTAGACAGCCCATGGGGAGGCTGCACTAACTAACTATAACAAATTAGTCCCTCATTTGTCCATACGGACAAGCTTCCTCAAAAACCCAGAGTCAACGGACGTGAGTAAACAACAGGTACCAAGTCGTCAATACTAGTGAACGCTCTATAATTGTCGTTGAATTACACATCCACTGCTGTGTCCGTATCGCATATATAAGGTATATATATATATGTGTGAGGTGTTCTGCCTTCGTTGTAGGTATAGTGCAATCGTATCAACTTTGAGACTTATATCATCGACCTGTTGACTATCAACGAATTGGTTTGTGTGTAATGCAATGGCACTTATTCTCTATCTGTGGCGCTATCATAATGTGGCGTAACCAACCTTTTAGATATTGCATTCTGAATATGTTGACAGCGAAGTAGTGTAGTAACGTGGTTATCCAGCGCATTTTTGTGGAGGTGGAGGACTATATAAATCAACCATTTATCGATTTCCCACCACAATTTGAAATCTATTTTTAGCATTTATCGATTTTTCCTCCTCAAAGGGCGATAACTCTTTTTTTCCCCAAAAAGGTAGGCGTGGTCTAGTGACTCATCATAGGTGGCGTGCGTGGTCAAGTAATTATAGGTACGACATAAAAAAAAATACAACATAAAACATCAATAAAGAAAACAAACGACTCAAGTAAGGTATATAATAATTTTTAATAAAACATATATAGAAAAAAAAAAAAAAAAAAACATAGTCAAGTGACCCCTTAAATTATAGGTAAGGGTGTGCGATGACGTGCTCAAGTGGTGGTCAAGAGGTGGTCAAGAGGTGGTCAAGCGGTCAAGAGGTGGTCAAGTGACCCCTTAAATTGTATGGGATGGTACGTGTAGTGACGTGGTGATGATCAAGAGGTGGTCAAGTGGTGGTCAGGGTGTGGTCAAGTGGTGGTCAAGATGTGGTCAAGTGGTCGAGTGACCACTTAAATTGTCGGGGAAAGTAGGTGTAGTGATATGGTGATGATTAAAGGGTGGTAAATTAGTGGTCAAGCAGTGGTCAAGTGGTGGTCAAGTGAGGAAAATTTTAGTGGAAAGTAGTTGTAATGATATGGTGATGATTAAAGGGTGGTAAATTAGTGGTCAAGCAGTGGTCAAGCAGTGGTCAAGTGGTCGAGTGACCACTTAAATTGTCGGGGAAAGTAGTTGTAATGATATGGTGATGATTAAAGGGGGGTAAAATTAAAATGGTCAAGGGGG